>BTHU01000008.1:122676719-122716719 GCA_036184795.1 Tokudaia tokunoshimensis | reverse complement strand
ACACACACTGACTTGGGAACTGTCCACATTTGTCACCCCCCCACACACACACACACTGACTTGGGAACTGTCCACATTTGTTCCCCCCCCTACACACATATACACTGACTCTTTGCTCGCCTGTGCGGAAGGACATTTCTAGACGGCGCTTGTCACCCATCCAATTCTTGGTTTCATGGGGCTTTCTAGTCTGATCTGGACAAGCCTGGGTTATGATTAAGATGTGCACACACAGAGAAACATCAACCTGCATGTGAGTGCTTGTAGAAACTCTCGGATACTGTAGTCAATGACGATTAATAGTACTTACCGTGTTGTGTATTAACTATGAAATGATACCCACAGGTGACTGTTTTGAATGGTTGGTCCACAGCAAATGGTATGATTTGGAAAAGGTTGTAGAAACTTTAGTAAGTGGTACCATGCTGGAGGAAGTAGTCTGGGTGGGGGCTCCAGGGGTGTGTCCTCTGGCTGATGCTTGCTTCACTCTGCTTCTGAGTTTGCTGTGATGTGGCTTGAGCAGCCCCGCCTTGAGCTACCCGCCGTGAGCTGCCCACCATGAAAATAAACACTTCCTCACTTAAATGGTCTATATCACAACAACAGAAAAGTAACAGACCCAGAAAACTGGCTTCAGGCACTGGTTTCTGTGAACAAACCTGAGACTGTGTGGTTCTAAGCCTGTTTTTCGGGAGGAATTGGGGGAATTTGGAAGAGCTTTGAGAAAGCCTACAGTCCTGAGAGCAGCTGAATAGGTGAAGCCAGAGGGAGTCCAGACAACCAGAGTGTGGTGAGAGCGGGACTGCAGAGGACTGCAGCAAGTGCTTTAGCAGGGATTTGTCTGCACCATGCCCTTGTCCTGAAACGTTGGAATGTAATGCACTAACTAATTTGGCAGAGGAAATTTCACATCGGCACAGAGGTCAGGCTGTGGCACATATTGCCAACTGCTTTTAGTTGTACAAGTTTCCAGAACTCTAGAACCCTCTTCCTCCTATCTGCCTGGGTTCAAATAAGCTAAGTGCCAGTGCGGGTCCTCCGTGCAGCCTCTGCCTCCTCTGTGTGCTCTGTTAACTGTTCCCGCAGAGGAGCTTCCTGTCTCCAGAGCTCGCCGTAGCAGGCCAGTGTCTGGATCAAAGATGGGCCCGTGGGCTGGCACTGCACCCCACCCTGGGGCATGATGGTGACCAGGGCAGTAGTGCAATTATGGAGCAAGCGTATGGAATAGAGAGATCGTTGTCCTGCCACCAGCAGCCCGCGCTGCTTTAAAGCACAGCAGCGTCTGCAAGTGTGAAAACCAGTGCACGCTATGGCCACACACGAGAGCGGTTAACTCTTGTAAGGAAGGCAGCCTGTGGGTCGGAAGGATGTGTAACCAGAGCTGAGATGTGACCTAAGGGTCTGTGTTGAGCCTCCTTGAGCACAGGTAAGAACCAAGCTACCAATGCCGTCTCTGGGATGAACCTGGAAGTGTCTCTGTTTCTCCTTTGAGTGCTATGATGTCATATTGATGGGAAATCCCTAGGTTTCCTCTGCCTCTGACCCTAGTAATCCTGCTATTTGGTCGGTGTGTGGTTCAGTCAGAGTTATCATGAGAAGAGTTGAGTTTCACTGTACCCTTCTCTTTTCCGGAGACCTTCACTAGTTTTATCAGGATGATAACTCATAGAGTGAAGAGAATCTAAGTGTTTGGTTTGATGGGTACAGCCATGGCCACAGGCAAATTTAGAACATTTCATCACTCCAGGGTTTCCCCTGCCCCTGACAGTCTCCACACAGGCTATCATTGTTGGGTGATATGGATTGGTTTGGTTTGGTTTTTAAATGCTACAGAGAGTAATCATTTGTTCTACGATTCTTATCAATGGAGTAACAACACTTGTAGCCTTTATATCTTATTTTTTAATTCATCATGAAGCTTTGGAAATCCATCAGTGTGACTGTGTTTATTCTAAATAGTCTATAACATTGCATGAACAATGTTATAGATTATTCATTCATTCATTCCATATGAATATCTCAGATGTTCTATCTCATGTCATCACAGTCAAGGCTGCAGAGAATCTTCTTCTGTACGGTCCGTGTGTTTACATGTGCATTTGAGTGGGCACTTCACAGTATCATTGCCACACTTCATGGTAAATATACCTTCTGCTCTGTAAGCACAAGTCTGTAAGCCAGACTGCTTCCCGTGGTGCTGTTAGCATTTGACACTTCCACCAGCAGTCAAGAGTGCCATGAGCTCCAAACCTTGCCTGTATTTATTTGCTCATCATTTCCTTTTGCTTTGTTTGGCTTTCAGCCTTGTATAGGTGTGTACTGGTTCTCCTTGTGGTTGTAGCTTATATTGTCTGGTGACAAATGGTGTTGCATGTTTTCTTATATTCTCACTAGCATTTTATATGTTGTGAACACTGTTTGAAAATATTATTGCTACTTTAGACAGCTTTTCCATAATTGAGGTGTTAGAGTTCTTGTCTGTTCAGTTAGCATGACCAGTGTCAAAGTAGACACTGCAAGTATGTTTTCCAGTCTGTGGCTGGGCGTTCTCACTGACTTGATGTTATGTTTTAAAGATGAGCTTTTAATTATTAGTAAAACTTGTTACTCTGTGCATGGTTATTTTATTATGTCTTGTTTTAGAAATTTCTGGTTACCCCACAGTCCCAAAGACTTGATCTCGTAGCCCCACAGTTGTGGCAATCTTATTACGAGCCATTTCCTGTTAACTTTGCTTGTAGCTGGGATAGGCTTGAGGTGTTTTATCTGACCATTTCTTTGTCACTGTTGAAAGCACCCTTTGTATTCACTGATCCCTTGTCACGTTTTCTTCTAACTGTGTATGTGTGGCACAATGATATAAACATCTTTTTTTCTCTCTTTTAGGTTTTGTTATTTTATGTGTATGGTGTGTCTATGTATTGTGTGCGTACATGTCTGTGGAGGCCAGAAGAAGGTGTTGGATACTCTGGACTGCAAATTACAGTTGTTAGTCATAGTGTGGCTGTGAGAACCAAACCTGGCTCCTCGAGGCCTGAGTGTAGGTGCCGTGGTACCCAAACCTGTGCTGTCCTGTGGTCAGTTGTCACTGTCCACTTGGTGAGAGTGAGGAGCCTTTGGCACCCTTCATCTCTGTCAGCACTGTGTTCCTACACAGCAGACAGCCCTGTACGCTGGGCAGTCTCTCCAGCCCTAACTGCAGGACTTTCTGACATACTCTACTATGTTAGTCTGATTCTTACATTATTATTAATGTGGCCTTTGGTTTTCACATCAAAGGGTGTTAGCCCTCCCACACACTGATTTTTTTTCCAATGGTTTTCCTAGTCCAGATTCTCATATGAATTTTAGAATTAATATGTCTACTTTTACCTCACATACTATCAGGACTGCATTGGCTCAGTATTTCCATTTGGAGATGATTGACATTTAACAATACCAAATCTTTAAATCCAAAAAAATCGTGTGCCTTTTTCCATAGGGCTCTCTCACCTCCACAGCAATATTTTATAGACTTTATTTTGTTATGGCTGTGTATCTGTGCGTGTATGAGGAAAAGAAGGACTGCGTGTGCATGTGAGGTAGAGACCCTTTCAGGAGCGATGCTCTCCTTCCACAGTGGACTCCAAGGCTCTGGCTCCAGCAGTCAGGCTGCCGTGGTACTGTGGCGGGCACCTTTGCCCGCTCAGCCATTTCTTTGGCTTTATCGTTTTTTCTATAGTATTTGTGCTAAATTCAGCAGTCTTTCTCATAGGTGAGTATATATTGATTTTGATTTTCTATTCTAAACATTTGGCAGATTTTATTTTGTGTTAACTCTGTCTTCCTGACTCTGCTGGCTCTGCCTGTTAACAGTGGTAGCATGACCTCTGTGTGGTAAAGCACACAGCCTCGCCGTCTGTAGGTCTCTGTGGGGTGAAGCACACAGCCTCGCCATCTGTAGGTCTCTGTGGGGTGAAGCACACAGCCTCGCCCTCTGTAGGTCTCTGTGGGGTAAAGCACACAGCCTCGCCATCTGTAGGTCTCTAGAGCTTGCACTGGGTACAGCTCCTAGGGAATGTTGGTGCTTCGTTCCTGGTTTTCAAGGAAAAGCAGTGGGTGTTTTGCCATTTATATATGATACTAAGCTATGGAGTTTTTGTTATTGTTGATGGTGGTTTGTGTGTATTGGTATATATTTTTTGTATGTATTTGTATGTATACTTTCCTGTGCATGTGCATGCGTCTGTGGGTGCATCTCCTGTGTGTGTACATGTGTGTCTGTGGGTGTATCCTCTTGTGCATGCATGTGTGTCTGTGGGTGCATTCTCTTGTGTGTGCGTGTATGTCTGTGAGTGCACCCTTCTGTGTGTGTGCATGTGTGTCTATAGGTACATCTTCTTGTGTATGTGCATATGTGTGTCTGTGGGTGCACCCTCTTATGTGTGTGAATATGGAGGCAAAAAATTAACACAAAGAACTCTTTCTCCTTTGTCCTCCATCTTGGTCTTTGAGGCAGAGTCTCTCACGGAACCTGCAGCTCACTGTTGTAGCTAGACTTGGGGTCAGTCGGCAATCTCAGGCTCTGTCCTGCACCTCAGGTGTTAGAGTCACAGATATGCATTGCTATGGGGTATTGGGGACCTGAACATGGCCTCACAGCAATTACTTTCTCTACTGAGCCATTTCCCCAGCTCCTGTAGCTTCTCATCTTTCCCGACACTAAGCTACATCCCCAGAACTAGAAGTGCTGTTTAAGTTGAAGACATTTCCTTCTGTTTGTAGTTTGCTGAGGGTTTCCATAATGAGTGAGTATGCTGTGTCAAAACTCTTCTGCACATATGGATGTAACAGGTCATTTGTCTCCTGGGAACAATGTGTGGTAGGACGCTAACTTTTTCCTGTACAACCAGCTTCGTGTTCCTGAAATACACATCAGTTGGCCTGCAGTGTACTTCAGTTGATTTCAGGAGCCACATCTGCAGAGAGCTAGTAATAGTCTCCATTGTAAGGGATCTCTGGGTGAGGACTGCAGGTCAGCATGGTCAGAATAGGGGATTTCAATTGGAAATAAATAAAGGAGCAGAGATGGCATCAGGTCATGTTATCTCCCGGTATAAGTAGCAAGCTCAGAACAATGGATGCACTCCATCCTTCTCCCATGCGTGCCTTCTCATTGTCTGTCACCAACTCTGTCACTCAGTGACAAGTGACAAAGAATCATTGATGATCATTCAAGGCCCCAAAACACTCTCTGGAGTAGGAACTGGGGGCCCATGTGCTGGCTGATCAGGTCTTGAGCTCCAGAGACACCATGTAGACACCAGAGCGTGACTCTGCACCGTAGACACCAGAGCCTGACTCTACACCGTAGACACCAGAGCCTGAGTCTACACCGTAGACACCAGAGCCTGAGTCTACACCGTAGACACCAGAGCCTGAGTCTACACCGTAGACACCAGAGCATGACTCTGCACCGTAGACACCAGAGCCTGACTCTGCACCGTAGACACCAGAGCCTGAGTCTACACCGTAGACACCAGAGCCTGAGTCTACACCGTAGACACCAGAGCCTGAGTCTACACCGTAGACACCAGAGCCTGAGTCTACACCGTAGACACCAGAGCCTGAGTCTGCACCGTAGACACCAGAGCCTGAGTCTACACCGTAGACACCAGAGCCTGACTCTGCACCGTAGACACCAGAGCCTGACTCTGCACTGTAGATGCCAGAGCCTGACTCTACACTGTAGACGCCAGAGCCTGACTCTGCACTGTAGACGCCAGAGCCTGAGTCTGCACCGTAGACGCCAGAGCCTGAATCTGCACCGTAGACACCAGAGCCTGACTCTGCACCGTAGACACCAGAGCCTGACTCTGCACCGTAGACGCCAGAGCCTGACTCTGCACCGTAGACGCCAGAGCCTGAGTCTGCACCGTAGACACCAGAGCCTGACTCTGCACCGTAGACGCCAGAGCCTGACTCTGCACCGTAGACGCCAGAGCCTGAGTCTGCACCATAGACACCAGAGCCTGACTCTACACTGTAAACACCAGAGCCTGAGTCTGCACCGTAGACACCAGAGCCTGAGTCTGCACCGTAGACACCAGAGCCTGACTCTGCACTGTAGACACCAGAGCATGACTCTGCACCGTAGACACCAGAGCCTGACTCTGCACTGTAGACGCCAGAGCCTGACTCTGCACTGTAGACGCCAGAGCCTGGCTCTACCATCGCCGCCAGTGTTTCAGATGTTACCCCTCTGAACCCATAAGGCTGTTTGCTTAATTTCTGGCACTGAGCTCCTTGAAGTGTGTGATGGTCTTGTGGCTCACAGAAAATATACATCTATTTTATGGTGAAACACACATACTGCTGGACATGTGATGAACATGGAGAAACAGACATCTGTCCCACAATCAGACACGTAAGCATCCTGCAGCAAGAGAGCTTATCTGAATTAACTTAGACATGTGCTCTTAATCTTTGTGTCGCCACCGTTCTCTCCTTCCCTGTCTGATTACGTCAGCGTGATCAAAGCCGTACCTCATTAGATTCCACACTAGCTAGTTTCTCTTTCGGTGCTTACCCTAGTTCCCACTGAATGCCATCCACAAATTGAGTTGATGGTGGTGCCAACACGTCGAGCTTACAGAACGGTGACATTCTATCTAATGCTTCATCGTGGCATGTTGTAAACAGCTCTGAGCAGGACTTACAAGTAACAAACACTAGAAAGCCTTGGCTCTTCTGTTTCATTCACAAGAATGCTGTATGCACAGCCCGGTAGACCACCGCCACCTCAGGCACGCTGACCCCGCTGACCCTCTCCTCTCCATGGTGCAGGCACCTCTGCCTGGTTTTCAGTCACTCTTTCTTCCTGTGTGGGCACCACACGAGTGCGTGCAGCGTGTCCTTTCTCTAGGGAAGGTTGGGTATCTACCGTCAGGGCTCGGGGCTCTGAACGCTTCTCTCTTCACTCAGTATCGAGTTTATCCTGTGTACAGCACTGTCTGTACATCTGCTTTGCCACTTGCCTGGGCTGTACATGTCCATCTTAGTGCAGACGGTCCCACTGCTTTGCATCTGGGCACACCCTTGTGACTGTGAGCAGAAATGCTTACAGTGAGCAGAAGTCTAGCATCTTCAAGGTAAACCTCTGTGTGCTATTATAAAACTTTTGGAGCCTTAAATATCCATGCTTTATCTAAAAGATGGCATTCAGCAGTGTGGTAGAGATTGCCATTAATTATAACCCCAGCATCTGTGGGTCTATTTTTATGGTGTCCTTTCCCTTTCTGCCAGGGACTCTGCAGGTGTGGGTGGCTTCTCTGCACCTGCTGAGTACCAGGTTGCCGGGCCGGCTAAGGTATCTGAAGAGCAGACAAAGTGATGCGCATCCGTTTCTGTTTAAAGAGCTAATTACTTCAGCGCATAGCGGGTATTTAAGTGGTTTTAAAAGTTAAGCACAGCCCTTTGCTTTCCCTCATTCTTGTGTCATGAGTTCGCATCCCTGTGCTTCGAGCTCTCCTGAGAACAGCAGTGCCCAGAAGACAGGAGAGCTCACAGGCCCCATGTGCTGCTGGGTATTATAAGTCTTTTCTCGCTTTCATGTCAGGACCTAAGATCAGTATGGGATACAAAAAAATGAATAAATAAACATCTGTGAGGCAGATGGCCACTGTTAGGCTGAGACTTTCACAGGGTGGGCTTAGGACGTGCCTCTCAGTCAGTAAAGTGCTTGCCTTGTGAGCATAAGGATCTGAATTCAAACCCTGTAGCACATGTGGAAAAGCCAGGTGTGTACATTTACTACCAGCAGTGGGGAGGTGGAGATGGGAGCCTTGGGGCTCCCTAGTCAGCTAGCCTCGCCTACTTGGCAAGCTCCCGGCCAGTGGGCGATACAGCTTCAAAAAAGGAAGGTGGACAGAGACTGAGGAACACTGAGGTCATCATTCACATGTGCACACACAGAAGCACATACATGCACACACACAAACACACATGAGCACACACATGTGCACACACACACACACAAGCAAGCTCACACATGTACTTCCTCACACAGAAATTCAGAAGGAGGTATTTCATCTCATTTTCTTGGAGCACTTGGGGTCGAATCCAGGGTTTCGAGCATGTTGAGCAAGTATGCCGCGCTGCGTCCCTGGCCTGCCATTTGTCATTGTTTGTAAACAGACATGGCCTGATGTTAGGTCGAGACTGAAGGACACAAGCATTCATTCCAATGTTTTTCTTCAGAAAGATAGGTGACAGGCGGCAAGCTGTTGTCACTAATGTCCTGAGGCCCAAACTGAACTGAAGGTAGGCAGGGGCTGGATTTGACAAGACAGTTAACATGGTAATCTCACAGATGACCACATCTGTATCTTACCATACACCATGCGGAAATGACAGACACACGAAGAAAAGAAGATTCATGGATTCGCAGTGTCTTGTGGGAGTGTCTGAGCGTAGGTGCTGTGGTGCCCCAGCCTGTGCTCTCCTGTGGTCAGTGGTCACTGTCCACTTGGTGAAGCGCTGCGTTCCGACAGAGCAGCGGACATGAGGATGTGCTTTATGTGAACAGCGCCGCCTCTGTCTCCCCGCATGATCCCAGCTCCTGGGCTCTGTGTCATGTCCCAGGAGTGAAGGGGTGATGTCCCAAGGAAGGGGGCCTGGTAAAGAGAGGGATGCAGGAGTCACAGGACAGACAGCCCTTGGAAGAAGATGTTGGTCCACACGACTCAGAAACAAGGAAGGAGAAGAAATGTCGAGTGCTGCCCCATCCATGCACAGGAAGTTTGGTGTGACAAGTTATTCCCAACAGATTTGCTAGACAAATAGGCTTTGTGGTAATAGCTTGTAAATGAGAAAGAAAAACAAAAACTAGAAAGAAGTCAAAATAGGAATCAGCCAGTCACAGAATCATCCTGGGATACAGAGGTGCCACAAGGGCTAAGACTGCAGCCCCGCTGACACCCACGAAGGCAGCCTGCCATCCCACTGCCAAGACTTCCTTAGCATCCGGAGCCTGGTGCTCACCGTGCCTGTGTGTCCTTTAATGGGAGCCGTATAGGTTTAAAGGAAGGGCCTGGCCGGCCAGCCTGAGCATCCTACACCCGCTTCCCGCAAAATCCATCAGCCAGGTCTCCTGAAACTCCTCCTCCTCACGCTGTATGCTACTCAGCTTTTTGTCAGTGTTTTTGACAAAACACCTGCGAGATTAAAGGTTTATTCTGAATCAGAGTTTTGGAGATCTCGTCCATGGTCAAATGACCCTGCTGCTACGGGACAGTGGTGTCCATTATGGCAGCAGGCGTGTGGAGATCTGCTCACCTCTCTTCCTAGGATTCCACCACCTCCCAGTAATGCCACGGACCGGGGAGAGCCTTTAGCCCATGGCCTTCCGGGATGCACAGACTCCAGGCTTTAACAGCATTCTGAGTGAGGCAACTTCCCCTGCTGTGGGGCCCAGCAGTAGCCCAGCACCCTGTGACCAACATTTTAGGTGTTACAAATGTATATTTCTTTTTCTTTTTCTTTCTTTCTTTTTTTTTTTTTTTGGTTTTTCGAGACAGGGTTTCTCTGTATAGCTCTGGCAGACCTGGAATTCACTCTGTAGACCAGGTTGGCCTCGAACTCAGAAATCCGCCTGCCTCTGCCTCCCAAGTGCTGGGATTAAAGGCGTGTGCCACCACTGCCCGGCCAAATGTATATTTCTTGAGTGATTTTTCTCACTCAAGAAATTTTTCCCAGCTCCTCACTCAAGACTGACTTCTTGTCAGAAATAGTTCAAATAGTCCAATGTGATTGGCAGAACAGTGTTACCTTTAACTAATTGGTTGTTAGGGGATGAGGTAGGTTGTCAACAGTCTCAGAATAACTCTGGGCCTCCCTTAGCCACAGGGACCTCCCTGTGGGCTGAGGAATGTAATTCAGCATCTCCCTTCTGGGAGGGGCAAGTGTTCCATGACCTTTTCTAAGTTCCTGAGCTGACCCTTTCAAGCCTCTTCTTTCCTTTATTCTGATTGGAATCCCCCACCCAAGCTGTTGTTGGGTGAGCCGTGGGGCAGAGAGCAGGAGAGGGCTTCTGATGTTCACAGTGTCCACCCTGCAGCTCACTGTTGGCTCTCCTAACATGTCCTGCCCACTCTTCTCCTGGGACGTCTTTATTTCAACATTCTGCTAACCTTTCGTGCCCAGCTCCTCACTCAAGACTGACTTCTTGTCAGAAATAGTTCAAATAGCTGTGCAGAGGCCCAGGCCACTTGAGATGGCAGGGAGTCCCTGTCTCTGTCTGTGCCTGTTTGGTGTGTCAGGAGCAGAGAGCTTGAAGAGAGCTATGTGTTGGGTCACAGGAGCTGCCCTGCCCTCTGCCTACTGCTTCTTACCCCCTACCCCCTGTGCCCTCTGCCCCTGTGCCCCCTGCCCTGCCCCTACCCCTGCTTTCCCTGGGGAGGTGTGAACAAATACCTTTTCACTCACTGGAGATGGGACACCAGCAGTTCCACCCATGTCCTTAGATGAACCTGAGAGTTTATTAGGTCACTTACAGCAGCATAAGCAGGGAGTGGCTACAGGAGTTTGGATGGAGGGGTCCAGAGGAGTAGAATTTAAAAGATAGCCGCAAGGGCCAGAGAGACAGCCCAGCAGTTAAGAGCTCTCGCTGCTCTTGCAAAGGACCTGGGTTCATTCAGTTCTCAGCTCCCACATGTTGGCTCACAACTATCTGTAAATCCTGGTTTTGTAAGACTCGACCAGTCTTAACTTACCGGACCCCCTGAGTGGACCACTCGGAGACAGAAATCGATGCAAAACGCAAGAGGAATTTTATTAAATCCAGCATGCTGGGGCCGTCCTGCACACACAGAGAGAACGACCCCCGAGTCTTGTGCTGTGCAGGCCTTTATACCCTCCTCAGGGCCGCGCCATTAAGCACAATGTGATTGGCAGAATGGTGTTACAATCAAACTAACTGGTAGGTAGTTGAGGTAGATGGCCAAGGGTCAGTCCTTTGGAATGTGTTCCCACCCTGAGGTCGGTCTCCCCCTCCCCCTTGTGGTCTGAGGAATGTAACTTAGCCTCTGATCTTGTTAAAGTTCCTGAGTTAACCCTTTCAGTTTCAGGGCATCCGGTGCCCTCTTCTCACCTCTAAGGGCACCAGGTCCTTTATGGTGCGCATACACTTATGCGGGCAAAAACATTTGTACATATAAAATAAATCTAAAGAAATTAAAATATAAAAATAACTACAAGACATTACCAATGGGTAAAGAAAAAGTGACAAGTTTCTTGTTGCTGTCGGTACTGTTTTGAAGCTCTTTCCCACGAGTTTTTATAAATGAGCATTTCTTTATCCAGTACATTTTCTAGTGATCACAGGGCTTTTTTTTCTTCTGAGAAGTCTCTTGTGTTGCATTGAGGCTGCTACTAGGCTCATGACAGGACCTGTAGGAGTCAGTCTCCCTTCTCAGGGTCCCAGGAATTCACTTCTGATTTGCTGTGGTGGGAAATTTTTTGCTGCACTTTGTTTCAGAAGCCAAGGGGCTGGGCACAGGCAGCTGGGAAAACACACCAGGTATTGAACTCAGAGCTGATTTCCTATGGTCATTGTCTTTCTGCTCTTCACCACCCCCCACCCCACCCCACCCCCACCCCCCCACCCCCCCACCCCCATAACCACTGCTCGATGCACACTGTTGTGTTGAACAGATGCTTTGTATATTAGTTTTAGATTTTCCACCTGATCCCCTCACACACTTTTTATTTTCTGTTTCCTTTGTTTATTATATAATTTTGTCAGTTTTACTTTTAAGAAAATGTTGCTGGAGTCTGGTGTGGTACAGTCACCACAACCCTTGGGACTAAAGGGTCGCAGCAGGAGGATCATGAATTTGAGGCCAGTCTGGCTGTATAATAAAACCTTGTCTCTAAAAAAGCATCAAACTTAAGAGCAAGGAATTTTGCTGATGAAAAATGACAGTCATGGCATGTAAAGTGCCTTCTTTCCATGGACAGGCTCCTTCCACCCTTCGTTTTGAGTATATTTTTCCTTAAACGTGTGTCCTGTCCCTTATCAGCTTTTCCTTTCAGTAGACAAGACAGTCTCTGTGGTGCTGCGGCTGGGACTCACGGACAGGTCAGGTGAGGAAGTGGGGCTGGAGGCTGTTAGCTAAGCAGTGTGTCCTGTCAGGTCACCACATTCCAGAACTGCTTCATTCTGGATGCCAGGTTCTCGGGGCTGAAAGTTGTTTTCTTGGTCAGGTAAGGCAAGGTGCTTGGCAGAGCATAATCCTTTTTTTAATGTAAATTTTGTCCCTTACAAAAAAGGCATGTGTGCTGAAAAGGCTAAAGATGGGGTGGGCAGATGTCCCTTCCAGATGCCCTGTACCAGAGGGAAGCAAGGCCTCAGAGGAACTTTGTTTTGTTTTGTTACTTAAACCCATTCCTGCCAAGACTCCAGGGGGCACAAGCAAGGGTGCAGGTTTGTTAGGTGAGGGATGGGTAGGGGTGGGATGGCTCCAGCAGCAAACTGTAACACTTAAGGATGAGGTTATCTTTTTTTAAAGATTTATTTATTTATTATATGTAAGTACACTGTCGCTGTCTTCAGACACCAGGAGAGGGTGTGAGGTCTCTTTACGGTTGGTTGTGAGTCACCATGTGGGTGCTGGGAATTGAACTCGGGACCTTTGGAAGAGCAGTTGGTGCTGGTGCTCTTACCCACTGAGTCTTCTCCAGCCCGGATGAGGTTATCTTATCCTTATCACTAATAGGACAATGGTGCAACTCAGGTCCTTCTCATTGCTAGTTTATCCTTTGTAGGTGATATCCAGTGTCTATAGCACATGAGAACATCTGACCAGGGCTGTTTTAGCTTCTGTTTGCCTAAGCATCTACCAGTGTTCCCAAGGTCAAGACCACTATCTACTCCAGATCTGGTCACTCCAGATCACTGTTAATGTGAACCTGGATGGGAGCTAATTTCTAGATCATCTGGTTACAATATGCTCAAATCTAGCACGATGCTGACTCCTGTGCCCTCCCCCTCTCCCACTCCTGTGCTCTCCCCCTCTCCCACTCCTGTGCCCTCCCCCTCTCTCACTCCTGTCCCTCCCCCTTTCCCACTGCTGTGCCCTCCCCCTCTCCCACTGCTGTGCCCTCCCCCTCTCCCACTGCTGTGCCCTCCCCCTCTCCCACTCCTGTGCCTTCCCCCCTCTCCCACTCCTGTGCCCTCCCCCTCTCCCACTACTGTGCCCTCCCCCTCTCCCACTGCTGTGCCCTCCCCCTCTCCCACTGCTGTGCCCTCCCCCCTCTCCCACTCCTGTGCCCTCCCCCTCTCCCACTCCTGTGCCCTCCCCCTCTCCCACTCCTGAGCCCTCCCCCCTCTCCCACTGCTGTGCCCTCCCCCTCTCCCACTCCTGTGCCTTCCCCCCTCTCCCACTGCTGTGCCCTCCCCCCTCTCCCACTGCTGTGCCCTCCCCCTCTCTCACTCCTGTGCCTTCCCCCCTCCCACTGCTGTGCCCTCCCCCTCTCGCACTGCTGTGCCCTCCCCCCTCTCCCACTGCTGTGCCCTCCCCCTCTCCCACTGCTGTGCCCTCCCCCTCTCCCACTGCTGTGCCCTCCCCCCTCTCCCACTCCTGTGCCCTCCCCCTCTCCCACTCCTGTCCCTCCCCCTCTCCCACTGCTGTGCCCTCCCCCTCTCCCACTGCTGTGCCCTCCCCCTCTCCCACTCCTGTGCCTTCCCCCCTCTCCCACTCCTGTGCCCTCCCCCTCTCTCACTCCTGTGCCCGCCCCCCTCTCCCACTCCTGTGCCCTCCCCCCTCTCCCACTGCTGTGCCCTCCCCCTCTCCCACAGCTGTGCCCTCCCCCTCTCCCACTGCTGTGCCCTCCCCCTCTCCCACTGCTGTGCCTTCCCCCTCTCCCACTGCTGTGCCCTTCCCCTCTCCCACTGCTGTGCCTTCCCCCCTCTCCCACTCCTGTGCCCTCCCCCTCTCCCACTGCTGTGCCCTCTCCCTCTCCCACTGCTGTGCCCTCCCCCTCTCCCACTGCTGTGCCCTCCCCCCTCTCCCACTCCTGTGCCCTCCCCCTCTCCCACTCCTGTGCCCTCCCCCTCTCCCACTCCTGTGCCCTCCCCCCTCTCCCACTGCTATGCCCTCCCCCTCTCCCACTGCTGTGCCCTCCCCCCTCTCCCACTGCTGTGCCCTCCCCCTCTCCCACTGCTGTGCCCTCCCCCTCTCCCACTGCTGTGCCCTCCCCCCTCTCCCACTCCTGTGCCCTCCCCCCTCCCACTGCTGTGCCCTCCCCCCTCTCCCACTCCTGTGCCCTCCCCCTCTCCCACTGCTGTGCCCTCCCCCTCTCCCACTGCTGTGCCTTCCCCCTCTCCCACTGCTGTGCCCTTCCCCTCTCCCACTGCTGTGCCTTCCCCCCTCTCCCACTCCTGTGCCCTCCCCCCTCTCCCACTGCTGTGCCCTCCCCCCTCACCCACTGCTGTGCCCTCCCCCTCTCTCACTCCTGTGCCTTTCCCCCCTCCCACTGCTGTGCCCTCCCCCCTCTCCCACTGCTGTGCCCTCCCCCACTCCCACTGCTGTGCCCTCCCCCTCTCCCACTGCTGTGCCCTCCCCCCTCTCCCACTCCTGTGCCCTCCCCCTCTCCCACTCCTGTCCCTCCCCCTCTCCCACTGCTGTGCCCTCCCCCCTCTCCCACTGCTGTGCCCTCCCCCTCTCCCACTGCTGTGCCCTCCCCCCCCTCCCACTGCTGTGCCCTCCCCCTCTCCCACTGCTGTGCCCTCCCCCTTTCCCACTGCTGTGCCCTCCCCCTCTCTCACTGCTGTGCCCTCCCCCTCTCCCACTCCTGTGCCTTCCCCCTCTCCCACTCCTGTGCCCTCCCCCTCTCCCACTGCTGTGCCCTCCCCCCTCTCCCACTCCTGTGCCCTCCCCCCTCTCCCACTGCTGTGCCCTCCCCCTCTCCCACTCCTGTGCCCTCCCCCCTCCCACTGCTGTGCCCTCCCCCTCTCCCACTGCTGTGCCTTCCCCCCCTCCCACTCCTGTGCCTTTCCCCCCTCCCACTGCTGTGCCCTCCCCCCTCTCCCACTCCTGTGCCCTCCCCCTCTCCCACTCCTGTCCCTCCCCCTCTCCCACTCCTGTGCCTTCCCCCCTCTCCCACTGCTGTGCCCTCCCCCCTCTCCCACTGCTGTGCCCTCCCCCCTCTCCCACTCCTGTGCCTTCCCCCCTCTCCCACTCCTGTGCCCTCCCCCCTCTCCCACTGCTGTGCCCTCCCCCTCTCCCACTCCTGTGCCTTCCCCCTCTCCCACTCCTGTGCCTTCCCCCTCTCCCACTCCTGTGCCCTCCCCCCTCTCCCACTCCTGTGCCTTCTCCCCTCTCCCACTCCTGTCCCTCCCCCCTCTCCCACTCCTGTGCCCTCCCCCCTCTCCCTCTCCTGTGGCCTCCCCCTCTCCCACTCCTGTGCCTTCCCCCCTCTCCCACTGCTGTGCCCTCCCCCTCTCCCACTGCTGTGCCCTCCCCCCCTCTCCCACTCCTGTGCCCTCCCCCCTCTCCCACTCCTGTGCCTCCCCCCTCTCCCACTCCTGTGCCCTCCCCCCTCTCCCACTCCTGTGCCCTCCCCCCTCTCCCACTCCTGTGCCCTCCCCCCTCTCCCACTCCTGTGCCCTCCCCCCTCTCCCACTCCTGTGCCCTCCCCCCTCTCCCACTGCTGTGCCCTCCCCCCTCTCCCACTCCTGTGCCCTCCCCCCTCTCCCACTCCTGTGCCCTCCCCCCTCTCCCACTCCTGTGCCCTCCCCCCCTCTCCCACTCCTGTGCCTCCCCCCTCTCCCACTCCTGTGCCCTCCCCCCTCTCCCACTGCTGTGCCCTCCCCCCTCTCCCACTGCTGTGCCCTCCCCCCTCTCCCACTCCTGTGTCCTTCCCCCTCTCCCACTGCTGTGCCCTCCCCCCTCTCCCACTCCTGTGCCCTCCTCCCTCTCCCACTCCTGTGCCCTCCCCCCTCTCCCCCTCCTGGGCCCTCCCCCCTCTCCCACTCCTGTGCCCTCCCCCCTCTCCCACTCCTGTGCCCTCCCCCCTCTCCCACTCCTGTGCCCTTCCCCCTCTCCCACTCCTGTGCCCTCCCCCCTCTCCCACTGCTGTGCCCTCCTGCCTTCTCCCACTCCTGTGCTTTCTGCCCTTTTCCAAGGAGGTATTGTGTATTTCTCCTCTAAAGAATTAATTTTATTTTCCTCCACCCATCTTTATTCCTGCCAACAGTATTGTAACTTAAGCTGTCTGTCTCTCTTTGACTTCCTTACCACTTTCCGTTTTAACCTTTAAAGATTCCCACCTTCTGATGTCCTCCGTCACTCACACTCCCCCCTGCCCTGTGCTTTGTTCTTTGGGGTTCAGATATCTGAGGGTGTGAACCTCTTCATAACACCCAGACAATCCTGGGTTTGGAGAAAGGTTTTTGGGTGGGGCTGTGCCTCTCTGGGATTCAATAGAGGTGATGCTGTCTGCCTGATTGTAAATCTCAGGTCATTATGAGGCATTGAGGATGCTGAAGAAGAAGGGAGTGGTCCTCAGTTGCTAAGGTCTGAAAGGGCACCAGGAGTTTGTGTCCTTAACTGCTGTGTGTGGAGAGAACAGCTTCAGGTTCAGTCAATCAATGTTTAACAATGATCATGTCATGAAAGAAGCCGCACCAGACGCCTCGTGGGTGTAGAGAATCTGCGTGTTTACGCTGGCTGTGACTCCAGCCGTGGTGCAGTGGGTGGTGGGGGGGGGGAGACTGAAGATGATAAAGAAAGCTGGGCACCAGGCATATTGTTCATCAGTGCCCAGGCCAGACACGCTTTACTTTTCTACAAAGCACCAAGAGTGCACATGGTATCCGTTTATGACAAGAACTATTTTCAAATAGTAAAACAAAATAAGCCATTAATGGTTCTGATGGACCATACCAGAGTTGGCCAATGCCTGGCCTGACTAGTCTGTGATATGTCAGAGGCCACTAACTCAGTAGTCCCTAAAGTTAACAGAAAGAGTCCAACATCCTTTAGGATCTAACTTCTCTACTGGCAGCAGGCAGGTGAAAGTCTCAACCCGAGGTCTTTGTCTTTGCAGCATGCACTCTTGGCTTTGAAGTTCATACTTGCATTTGCCATTCCTGATAAACCACGGCATATCCAGCAGAAACTGGCCAGACTGGAATTCGAATCTTTGGAGGCACTCAAGCAACAGGTAAGAGCTATGCGCCTAGAGACTCTGTTGGACGATATTCCTCTAGCACGGGAGCCAAGCCGCTAGTGTTTCCTTTAGCATTGCCTTGCCAGTTAAGTAAACACAGAGGATTCTGGTGGAGGATGGGATAGCCCCACCCAGATCTATAATGTCACCAAGGGCGAGGCTAAGCAAGTAGAAACAGCCAAGCAGTGGGGAATGATAAATACAGGTTTCTAAGAATCACTGCAGAGCTGTCCCCACCATTTTCTAACCATGCCTTCTATAGACGCACTGGGGAGGAGAAGCCAGTGAATAGGATTCCAAATAGAGTCTTACAGAGAGACTGAAAACCTGCGGGCAGAGCCTTAAAGAGTGCTGTGAAGATTGTTTCCTTGTTATACCAGATGAAAGAGAAGGGGGGTGGGGGGAGAATGGGGGAGAGCCTACCCTCATGGGATTCACCACTGGTGATTTTCTGCCTTTGAGGAGTTTGTACATGCTCAGAGTGGTTACCTCCATGTGTCAACTTAAGCAACAAGGCAATGGAGGCCATGGACTGGACAGTGTCTTCTTGGGGACCAACTTCAGGTCCAATACCTCCTACACCACATAGTACTTAGGGAACTGGAGGGGGAAACATGAGAAGAATCCACCCTAGCTGACCCTCTGAGAAGGGCTCTCAGGGCAGTGTTACAGATGGGGCCCTCCCCCATGTTAGGAGAATAAGATGGCCGGATGTGGGGGTTCAACCCAGAAGAGGAGACAGGAGAACCTGGTCTGCAGTCAGCTGGACTCATTATACCATGGTAGGTGGCAAGACTCGGTTTGGAGGTTTGCTAGAGAAATGAGTCCGGTGTGTTTTTACCTGAACCTCAGCCTCGGTCAAGCCCTTAGTGCTCCACAGTGAAACAGCCCTGCGGCGGAGGGTTAGGAAAGGGGCAGGCACGCCATGTCTGTAGACGTAGAAGGTTACATACTTAAGTCCATAGGTGATTCGCTAAAGCAGCAGGAAGGTAGACGTCATGGCAGGTCAGTACCTGTGAGCTTTAGGACACTCTGAACTATGTGGGAAGTTCTAGGGCAGCTAGGGCTATAACATAATGAAATCTTGCCCCCGAAAAGGTAAGGAGACAAGATATAAGTTTTATATAAAATAATGTTTTCTTTCATGTAAAAAAAGTAGTTTTAAATATTTAAATATTATTGGAAATTTTTCATTTACAGAAAACTTAGAATATAAAGTCTTTAGATGGTAACATATTAAAATAGCATGGGTAATCTGTATGAAGAGTATTTTTAAAGTCTCCTGGAATTAGAGACTTCTCTCTTGGGCTAGGGAGATGGCTCAGTGGTTAAAGCATGAAAACCAGAGTGCAGACTCCAGAACCCACATGGCAGCTGGCCTGCGATTCCAGCCTCAGCCAGTAGAACAAGGATCTATCCGCAGAGCAGGCTGGTCAGCGGGGGTGGGGGTGGGGTGGGGGTGGGGGGGAAGGGGAGGGGTGCGGGGGGGAAGGGGAGGGAGCTGGAGCAGGGGGGGTGGGTTCCCTGGGAGAGTCTGCCTCCGTGAATAAGACAGAGGGTAATTCCCAACAGTGACTTTGGGCCTCTGCATGTACCCACACAGCCAGACCCACACACGCACATACACACACACACACACACACCACCATACTTGAAAATAGAAAAAGAAAAGGTATTTAGTCTTGGGGAAACTCCCTGCCAGTCAGATATGCAGGGACAAACATGGGGAAGCTCAGCTTTTCTTCACTCTTCCGTTCAGCCGTCTTCACTGCTGGTGAAGGGGATGTCCTGGAATGTCCAGATCACCTGCTTGTGCCTCGCAACACTTCCATTGGCAAGTGCCTTTCCTAGAGCTTGTGTTTTCTGCGCCTTTAACCTGGTGTTCCACCCTAGCTGTGGCCTCAAGTCCCCGCTCTGCCCTTTGCCACGAGAGGCTTCTGGTCACATGTTAAGGCCTCTTGTTACCCTGCCTCCTCCGTCCCCACCCCAGAGCCAGGCAGCCTCTGCCTCCAAGCCTGTCAGGAGTTGGGTGTGCACTCTGAATGGGGTAGGCCTTTTAGCCCGCATACCAAAAATCCTGACTCGGATTCCTAGGTCTGGCCACCTGGAGGCGCTCAGCACCCTCTGGTGAACCTCCCGGGATAAACTGTTCTGCAGTGAACTAGGAAGGAAAGTGCTAGAAGCAGAGATCAGTTCCTCACGGTGGGAAACTGGCATTCCTAAGCACACAGGCAAACTAGACACGTATAAGAAGAGCAAGCAAGTGGACTCGTTTGCTTTGCAAAGGGCATTTGAAATTACTCGGCTCAATTGAGACTTTCAGGAAGAACTTGGGCTGATGCCTGTGTTTCTTTATAAATTGGCTTACTTGGTATCCAGTCATTTTTAAAGATCCAATTAAAAATAAAAAGGACTATCCAAGAACCATTTGGTAACTGGAGTCTAGTACGCATCCCAGAGCAGTCAGTAGCCACTTAGCTAGCTACTCCAGGCAGCCTGACTGCTAAGTCCAGAGCATGTATGTGAGCCAGGGAGCAGGGACAGAGCCAGGGATCGAGGACAGAAGCCTAGAGCCTTCCAGAAAGAAGGCAGTCACTGAAATCAGCTCAAAGAACAAGACAAGGGCCCAAGTCAGTACAGGACTGTTGCCCCGAGGGTGGTGCTCAGCCCTCGCCCACTCTGCCTGCCCTGCCGGGATGGCGCTCAGGGCTAAAGAACCTGCTAAGAACGAACGGGTGGTGCCCTGGCTTCCTTCCCCAGCACAGGAAGAATGAATAATGTCTTGGTTTTCTGATGTTAAATCCATTTCTCCAGTATATCTCTTTTTCTTCCTCTATGCCCCCAAGTGTGTGGGAAACACAATATTTTTAACAGAACATGTAAGATTTCAAAGCAGAGAATGATGGGGCAAAAGCACTAGCTCAGAATGAAATGTTTGAGACAGGGTGTGTGGGGACTCTACACTGCCTAGTGCATCAGTCCAGAAATCTAAGACTTCTAAAACCTAAAGTTTCTCAAGTGAAAGACTTGTTTTGATCCAATAAAGAAATGACAGTTGTGAGAACTGGGAATTCACAGTGTCAGATCCCTGGGCCTTGAGCAGGGAAGGTCCAGTTCCCAAGTCCTAAAGGCAGGTCCAAGTCCAGTAGGCGAGCACAGCTTTGAGGGTTTAAAGAGCTTGGGACCTCTGAGTCAGCCCATCCCTCTTTTCCTGGGTCACGCAGCTCATCTCAGAGTCCTGTGAGGCTCCTGGGCCAGTGGCTGTACCTGTACCTACCCGTGTTATGTTCTTCTTGTTATTCCCCAGGGGTCAGGAGAGATAGTGCCTCCCACAGAGGCCATAAGGTCATGATGAGGATGCACTGGGACAGTGTGCTGAGGGGAGACAGGGAAGCTAAGTGGGGACAAGGACTTCCCCATGCCTGAGCACCTTGTGTGGCACCTGCAGCCACTTCTGGGCGGTGTCTCAGAGTTCTGATTGCTGTGATCAAACACCCTGACCATAAACAAGTTGGGGAGAAAGTGTTTGCTGACAAAAGTCAAGCAGGGGCCATGGATGTCTGTCGCCTACTGGCTTGTCCCTAATGACTGACCCGGCCTGCTTTCTGTAGCACTCAGGACCAGTAGCCCAGAGGTGGCACCCTCCACATTGAGCTGGACCCGGCCTCACTAGTCATCAACCAATGAAGTGTGCCACAGCTTTGCCCCAGGCCAATCAGGTGGGGGCATTTTCTCATTTGAGGTTCCCCTTCTCAGATCCTTGCGGGTTGTATCACACTGACACAAAACTAGCCAGCAGAGAGGCAAGTAGGACTGTGCCCTGGACGCAACCCCACCTGTCTCCATGGTCCTCCACAGTTGGAAATTCTGGGCATTGACTGTGGCAGCTGATGTATCCTGGGGAGAATATGAGCTGCATGTGAGGAAAAGCCCGCACACGGGTGACTCCCAGAGCCTCAGCACGGATCTGTTAGCCATTCCTAGGTGATGTCTCCCACAGTGGCTTTGTCTCAGCTAATGAATTAACCTTGTAGATTTGTCTGCTTTAGCTTCTTCAGTATATCCTCCTGGTGCCTGCCCAACCAACATGATAAACGTCCTCACAGGTGACTGGAGAGACTGCTCAGAGAGTGAGACCTGAGTTCTTATCCAAGTACCCACAGAAACAAAAGGCCGATGTGGCAATGCCAGACTTGTATTCCTAGCGCTGTGTGGACAGAGACTGGAAGCTCACTGAGGCTCACTGAGGCTCACTGGCTGCCACCCTAGCTCCAGGTTCAGTGGGAAGCATTGCCTGAAGGGGGTAAGGTAGAGAAGTGATAGAGCAGGACACTTGATGTCCCCTCCTGCAGCCCCCAACTTCTGTGTGTAAAGAGAGTAGGGAGGGGAGAGAGGAAGGGAGGAAGATATGTCTGCTCTGGCAGATAGATGCTGGATCCTGGGCACCTCACTCACTTCCTGTGCCATTCTTCTCTCACTTTGGGGTCTAGTCTCAGGGTCTCCATCTCCTGCCACTGTGTGATGGGCCCACTGACCTCAGTCAGGCTTTCATCTCCTCTGTGAGCTGTGAAGCTCCCAGGTCCAGGTAGTGTCCTACACAGTACAAGGCCTAGCCTAAAGTAGTCTCTGGATAAATACATACCTCAGACTTTGTTGACTCGGACATAGTTCAGAAGCCAGTGTATTAAATAAATGACAAATGATGTCCTTGGACAAAGTGAGAGTCTTAAAATAGACACACAGGCAAAACTGGAAACCAGTCATGTGCCTTCCTGGGATTGCTGGGGAAGGAATGTGCTGAGAGTTCCACGTGAGCGCTTCAGACAGACCCCAGCGCTGGCTTGGTAAACTCAGATTTTCTCCCCCATCAGTAATAAGGAAAGCTTACTAAATCTGTAGTGTAACCGCAAAGTAAGCCAGGTGGAGCACTTAGCTCTCGTGCTAAAACCTGGCAAATCCAGGCTGTGGAATAGCCCTGTACCCTGCCAGGCCGCCGTTCCCTCTGTATTTCCGTTCTCTCCAGAGAAGTCTTCAAAGCACACGAGTCCTTCAAATGCAGCTGCAGCTCCTAAAGGCCCGGCCTGCGGCCTGCGTTGGCTTTTTCCAGGCAGTCTGTCAGCTCCCACTGATCTCATCTGTTTTCTAAACAAAAGTTAAAATCTGTTCATCTGAGTCCCCACCAGATACAGGAAGCGTGGAGGTGAAAAGCTTTGCTCCATGTGTTTTACTATGGTACAAATTATTACTGTTGGCGTCATCAACTGAGGGACGGTTTCCTGTGGCCTTGAGCTTGGAGCTTCCTGGGGAAGGATTTCTCCAGAAGCAGGCTGTGTTACGGTCAGAGGAGCGGTCACTGAGTGAATGCCAGCAGGGTCAACGCCACGCCTGCTTGTGTTTTTAAACCACCAAATGCTAGTCCTTGACTTTTGACTTTCCCTCCACTCATTATATCTGCATTAACGGATTTAAGTAGCCACCACTGAATAGTCTACATGCATGGGACATGCACTTCATTGTTGTTGAGAGCAAGAGTCTCAGAGTGCTGTCCTCCAACTCAACCTTCGGCTGCCTCAGCCTGCCGAGGGCCGGGGTTATAGACGGGCTCCTGTGAAAAACACATTCTTAAACTTTTAATTGCTAAGATTGGGAATCCTTTAAAACAGAATAAGCTATGCTGTTTTTCCTAGTGGTCTGCATCGCCTGGGGGTCTCAGAGGTGACGTGTGCTAGCACAGACAAGGGATTGCAGCAAATGTGGTGGTTGCTAGGCCAGGGAACATGGGGTTCTAGAGGAGTCTCTGGGGACTGCTTGTTTGCTCATCTCTTTCTCCCAAGAATAGAAAGCAGGACACAGGGAATGTTTGAATTCAATAATTATTTAAAATACCACCTAATTAATAAGAAATAATAATACTAATAATGGCTCTGAAAGTAAATAGCAATATTGTAATGCAAAATGAAAATGCAGGTAATTAAAACTTATCCCCAGAGACACTCCCTTCAGTTCACACGCTGTGTCCATGGGTCGACTCTGCCCCGGCATTGCTCCCTAAGCCGTACTGCGCAGCCGCATCTCTGCTGTTCACACAGCAGTAGGTACCGGCAGTTGACCGAGGGAGGGTGTGTGGGTCAGATGCTGGGTCATTTGTGCAAGGACCCTGGTGTCCCTGGAGCCAATCCTTCACTGACCCTGAGTCACACGGACCATCCATATACAATGGCTGGAGCTTAGACATGAAGTAGATCAAACATTATCTAAATTGTCTGCTTGGCAAGTGTTAAGATCAGAAAAGCCCTACTGAGTGAGCCTGACTCAACCCCTGAGTTTACAGTTTAAGAACATGTCTCTGTGCTCGTCAGCTTACAAGATGGACTTCAGTGTTCTATGCCTCCAGGTATTTATACCTTTGTAGAATCTCTGTGTCCTGTGGTTCTGTACCCAGAACAATACTGCAGCCATGATGGCATGTCTCTTCTAGGCTGGGTTATAAAATCAAAGGCCTCTGGCTTTCTGGCTCCTGAATCACTGGCTCCCGGGGAGATGGCTGCCAGCTCATAAGGACACTCAGGACACTCAGGTAGCCAGCAGAGAAACCCACATGCCAAGGGGCTGCTGCCAACACCCTGAGAATCTCAGATTCTCTACGCCAGGGGTGGCAGCCTTTTCTCTGTAAAGAGCAGATAGGGAACAGTCTCAAATATGTGGACCGTGTTCTCTCTGTCACAAGTACTGAGTTCTGCAAACAGTTTGTCAACAGAAAAGAACTGCTCTGACCCCAAAACACTTCACTTACAAAGCAGATTGCAAGAGGATGTATTCAGCTGCAGTTGCCCCGTCAGCCTCAGACCAGTGTGGAGGCTGCAGTCTTCTCAGAAGCTCTGCTCCGACCAAAGCTGCCCAGTCACTTCCAAATTCCTGACCCACCTTAAGTGTGAGATAATGATTTGGTAAACCACTGAATTTTGGAGTGATTTGTTATGCACCAGCAATCCAGAAAAAGCGGCTAGCTGGGTGATCCATGGCCCACGTTTCGCCATAAGTTAGCTGCTGCTGAAGCTGACAGAGTGAGGTTCTTTCTCTTTGTAATTAAAACAGAAAGGTTTGTCTAAAATTGAACACCCACCCCAGGCCTCTGACTCTGAGTGCCTGTGTTCTCTTAGCTCCCCTCATAATTTTCATAAAGATTATATAAAGACATACCATCATTGCTGCAGTGTCGGGATACACAGAACCACAGAGACTCACAGTGGGCAGGGTCCCCACAGAAGCATAAATACCGAGGGCCAGCGGACAGGCACAGCCAGAGACGAGTCAAGAGGTGACGGGATCGTGGATGTCCTCTCCGCCATGCTGTGCTACTTGAGTCCCTGGCGTCCATCCAGCACAGTTCTTGGAACTTATATGGCACTGCTGCTGATGAGCTAGCCCTGGAGCCCGCCTCTGCCTCTACACTACACTACTCTACACTAGTCAGAACCAAGACTCGTTGACTGCTGAAATATGGTAACGCTTGGAGTTTACAGTCCAGTCAAGGCCTCCACAGGCTGTGCTCTAATAGTTCATCTCAGTCAGTCCTCACAGGGCCTGGATGGACAGACCTGCCAAGTCTCATTCCCACCTTCATTTCATTCCAGGACATTTTATTTGTTTAAAGACAGGGTCTCAGCTCTGTAGCCCAGGCTGGCCTTGTCTTTGCCTCCTGTTTCAGCCCCTGAGCACTGGGATGGCAGGAGCAACGGCAAGCTGTACAGGCAAATACGGTTCTGCCTGTGCGGTATGCAGAGTGATGTTCGCAGTAGCCTGTCCTTGGATCTGTCGTGTGAAGCCGCATTTTCACCTCCCTAGACGGGTCTGTGAGTGGCTGACGAGCTGCTCTGGTTGGGCTCGGATCCTGGAGCTGGGTCATTCGGATCCTGTGGTTTCTGGAATGACCACGAGGAACGAGTCAGGCTGTTTCACTGTGGCAAGTTTCCTGGACAGCTAATCAGGTGCTCTGGGTAATACCATCTACAGAGAACATGAAGTTGTGAATGAGACCTCCCGGGGGAGCCGTGGGGCGAGCAAGCCTCAGTCACCCCGACCATGTCCTCTGCTCAGACTGCAGCAGCCCATCCTTCCCCCTTGAAAAGTGTCCTCAATGTTGTTTCCATTTTCAAAGGTGACTCTGGTCACCTGTGAGGTGGTTTGGTCCTACTTTCTTGCAGGCTCTCCAATTAGAGCCCTCAGGGAAGTTCTGCCAGGGAGCAGTATCTCTCTAATGCAGATCTTGACTCAAAGCTAGTGTTGGGGAAAGGCACAGCCTAGTGTGTGTTATTTGAAAAGTAAGGGGCTGTCTAGAGGCTGTCCATCCCCCACTCAGGTGCCAAGAGCCTCCCTCCTGCAGGAAATTTTCAGTTTTCTGTTTGCATTGTCTTGGCAAAAGCTGACAGGCATATTGCTCATTTGCAAGTCTGGGTTTCCTGACAATGAGAGAGAGCAAACTGCCACCTGTCGGAGAGGCAGCTCCACCCTGTCTGTCTGCTCCACGCGGGGTAGAGACTGTTTGGATGAGAGACAGACTAAAACTGGATTACTTTCGGAGGGGTGGGGGTATGGAGCTAATGTGTTGACTTTTTTCAAGTGTATACTGTACAAATCGTTTTTTGCACTTATTTATTTATGTGTATGTTAATGTATGTATTTAGGCCTTTGTCCTGGTAACAGCAGGCAAAGTGAAGACAGAGCCAACCCAGATCCTCCTCATGGTTTCAGCCCCCTGTGGATTTGAACGACTATTCTCGCACTCTTCTTTTATGAGTGATCCGTGTGTGTGTGCATGTGTGTTCATATGTGTGTGCGTGTGTGTATATGTACATGTGCATACCTGTGATGCATGGACCTGTGGTACCAGGATGGAACTGCTACCACAGAGATCCACAAAGCCTTATCACTTTATCTTGAGATAGGATCTCGCTCAGTTGCCTGTGCTGACTTCTGACTTGAGATCTTTCAGCTGCAGCCCATAAGCAGCTGAAAAGTAGCTGGGTCTGTGTCTGCACAGTCTCCCCTGGCCTAATTCACTTTTAAGTGTTGCTGTGCGATAGGATCCCAAATGTAAACGTACCTTAGGAAGGTAAGAGAAGCAGAGGAAGTAGAAAGAGGAGCGGCGGGCACCCAGATGCTGCCTTGTGCAGTGGTTTCTTCCTTCAAAGAATCCTCCAGCTATGAATGACAAGAGAGGCACAAGGGCATATCTGGGAGGATATCATTCCCCTTGGCCTGGTGAGGTGAGCCTCCAAAAAAAGATGAGATAACCCAGTCCTGTTCTCCAGGGAGATTCCAGGTCTGTGCTGAGAGTCAGTGTCTGGGCATCTGGGGAAGAACACCTGCATTTAATTTGGCAGCATCCTTAGGTCAAGGGATTCTGGGAGTATTCCTAAAGTTGTGACTCCAAGGACTGGGTCAAGTGTGCACTACGGTGGAGAAGAGACACGCAAACTAACAAGTCATATTACCTTGGAATTGGCCAGATGATCCCTGAGGAAACCTGATGGCTATATGCATTGTGGGTTGGGATAACCCAGAGGTGGTCACAGGAGGGTCAGCCAACACCATTCTATAGGTACCCTGTTCCCATAGGAGGGGAAGGGATTTGGAATGTTGTGGAATTAGCATCTTGACTTTGTAGTAAGGAAGAGTAAAGAAAAGGTTTCCAGATCGTGTAAGCCCATCAGTGTCATGCGTGGCTCATTCTGTCCAGCCACAGGCTGTGCACAGGACACAGTTCTCCTGTGCTATTGACTCAGTGTAGCAGCATGACATTCTTTCAAACTCACATCAGTGGAATTGAAGTCCCCAGCATTTTAAACACTGCCTCCAAAAACATGGCCACAGTTCTGACTCAAGTGTTTTGCAAATGCATTGGATGTGGGAAGTGAAGGTACCTGCATGTTCTGGCTTTTGGTGTGCAGTAGCTGCGCCCTGTGCTCTGAGTCAGCATGAGCCACAGCGTTTTCCAAGACTCAGCCTGGGAACAAAGCCCCATGCCACCCAGGGCCGCCCAGGGCCACCCAGGAGCCGTGGGAAGGGAGCTCGGGCGGTTTCCATGAAAATAGGATTCTTCCTGGGGTTCAAGAGCCACACTCTGTAATTCTGTATGTGTCCTCGTTCTTCAAAGAAACAGGTGGTGCTTTGGGGGGCTTTGTTTGTTTGGTGATGGTGAGGCAGAACCCAAAGACAGACAAGTAGGGTACTCCAGAGGCAGAGACAGGAGGATGGCTGCAAGTTCCAGGCTAGCTTGAATTACATAGTGAGTTCCATGCCAATCTAGGCTGAAGAGTGAGCACTTGTGTAAGATAAGAGGGGGAGGAGAAGGAAGGAAAGGAGAGAAAATGGAGGGGCATGGAATTGAAGGTGCAGAGGAAGGGACAGCCCCTCATTCCAGAATTCAGAATTGACTGTGGGGCTTTTCTTCTTAAAGATGGGAAGACCATAACTGCTCATGTAGGCCCAGAGTGTCCACAGCCTTGGCTTTGTGTCCCAACCCTCTCTCCTCCCTGAACTCAAGCAGTGCATGTCCTTAGAGGAAGTCTTTAAGACGAAGCAAAAGTTGAATGTTAGGATTTTTATTTAACTTTAAATTTTTCTTCATCTTGAAACCTTTCATGAGCAAAGTGGCCTAGAAGTCACAGAATCACAGGTACAGTCACCATGCAGACCCCTCGGTGTATGTGCCCCACCCCTTCTCTTCCTCCCTCCCCCCCTCTACTCCCCTCTCCCCTTGTCCCTCTGTCCCACGAGCCTTTGGTACACCCTGGCTCCTCCTCAGACTGTGCCTCACAGTTAAGGCTCTTGTTTCCTGGTTCCTCAGGCTGGAGGCGGAGTGAGCCGGGCTCTCAGTGCACTTGCCAGCGACAGTGGAGCAGTTGCTTATGAGTTGAGTTCTTTTTTCACATCTCAAGTTCAACAATGCTTCAATTAGATATTTGACCGGAACTACAACGCTACTTGAAAGAAGTAGAAGAAATGTTGTTTTTTTCCATGCAGTCCCAAAGGAGGAAGCAGTCACCTCTGGCAGAGTGGCCGTTGACAATGAGCAGTGTTCTGTGGACTTGTCAGTAATTAGGCAGTGAGAACCATATATTTTAGGCTAAAATTCTAGCTTTGAGCAAAAGCTTGGAGATTAAAATGTGCTGAGGAATAACTCACCTGTTTCTTGTAAACTGAAGTCACCATACAATCAGTTCCTAGAAAGTCAGTGGGACGCAACCTTGTTCATGCAGTGTAGGACAAAATGTCTTATTCTGAATAATTTATAAGCAATAGGTATTCACAGTTCTACAGCCCAGGAAACCCAAGATTAAGGTAGTATTGGACTCTGAATCTGGTGAGGGCTTGCAGCCTCAAATACACTCTCATTCAAACACAGAGCCCAGTCAGGGCAAGCTCACATAGTAGAGGGCAGAGGGGCTTGCTTAGGTCTGTGTGTGTGTGTGTGTGTGTGTGTGTGTGTGTGTGTGTGTGTGTGGCAGAGAGAGACAGACAGAGACAGAGAGGTAGAGGCAGAGGGGGCCCCTCTCCCTTTCGTGTGTGCCCTGCTGCGCATTAGGACCTCGGGCCTCGCGCGCTAAGGAAGCCGTGACACTCCCACTTAGCCATGTCCTAGGCCATCGAGTCTGTCTGATGAGAATGCTAATCCTGCTCATGAAGGCCCAGCTCCTGATGGCCCAGGCACTTCCCCAAAGCCCCACCTTTTCATGTACTACAGTGATGACACCCATATTCACCCTTCATAGACTTCCTGGTGGAGGTGGCCACCCTCACATTCGTCTGTGAACTGTAGCAACTCACTGATTCTCCCAAGATGTCAGTCTGTTTCCCTAGGACACCCCCCACACACACACACCCATGAGAGCTTGTGCCTCAGAGTTCAGAGTTCACCAAGGGGCACAACTTGAGAGCACTGGAATGTTGGAGACCTAGAAACAGCTGCCAGAAGACCAAGTGACACAGGGGAGTCTGGGTTTGTTCCAGGTTAGAGTGACATCTTGGGTCACTTTGCAGCTAAAACCTATGACACAGATTTTAACCATTTCTTAAAGTCTTCATTTATTCAATACCGTTAGAAATTTTGGAGCTACTGTTTGCTTCACAGGAGTGTAAGCCTGCAGTCTCAGCACTTGGAAGCCTGAGGCAGGGGAGCCCCAAGTCTTAGCTTGGGCTGTTTACTAACACCTTGCCTGAAAAAACAAAACCAAGAAAGAAGACAAAGGGGAGTGGGCGAGTGTGAGCCATGGATGTAATCCAGGCACTTTAAAAGGCAAAGCAGCCTCTCAGTCTGGCTTTTAAACTCTTGCTGTACTAGCAATTAGCTTGGTACTAGAATACATAGCCAGGTTCACTTTCCTTCCAAGAGACCGGCAGGCAGGCCGAGGCCCCCTGAAAGATGGCTAAGAAGACAAGGCCGATTGTGACTCGCTTCTTTAAGCAGCACTGTACTTTGACTCTGGCCTGACACCACCCCTGTTCCCCCACCCCCACCCCCACCCCAGTGTTCCTCAGTTAGAAGAAACCTTTAGCTTAAAGCAACTTGGGGATCCCCAGCTACTGGGCTCTCTGCAGAAGCTCCATTCTCGCTACTCCTGGGTAAGGGAAGGGCCTCTTCTAAAGTCACCCCGTTTAAAGGAAAATGTATGAAAACATATGTCCTTAAGGATGTTAAAAACAAAGGTTCTGTCAGTTAACGACCTAAGTCTTCTAGAAAGAGGCACATAGGGCTGGTAAGAAGCCGAGCTGAGGAGTACTGGCTCTGAGCTGCTGGGAGGGGCAGGGCCTTCTGCAGAGCACCCCAGGAGCAGGAGACACCAGGCCCACCTCCAACGCAAATACGGGTTTGTGCTTACACCAATTATAGCAGACCTTATATTCAAATAAGGGTTTATGTCTACACCAATCACAGTCTCTGACCTTTGGCACACCTCACAGCAGTGCCTCTCTAGGCCACCAAGGGAAGTGTTCCACTTTGTCCCCAGGAAGAAATGATTACAGTTTCCAAGATCTCTCTGAAGATTGTGACTCCCAACGAGTCTGGTACACACTGAGACAGCCCTGGCTGAGACAGAAGCTGCTGCGTTCAGTTGTAGTCATCATGTAGTTTTCTTGAGGAACTGTGTAATGTTCAAGATGGCTGGTGTCCAAACAAGGGAAGCCAGGCTTTGGGCTCACAGTCCTTTTATTTAAGGCAGCCGGGGCAGCAAGGAAGAGGCCAAGAGTTACTCATAGAGTTAACATAGCCCAGCCTCTGATACTTATTTATAGGAGGAAGAACATCAGGAGTACTGAAGGAATGTAAAGATCTTGTCATTAACTTCAAAATAATGCTACCACCTGCCCAGTGCTCCAGGGACAGTGCATCCCTTAATCTATCTGAACCCAGGTTGGCACCTTGAAAAGAGGGTTCAGGGATTCTAAGGCTGTGGAGGATCCCAGGGTAGGCAGAACCACGGAAGAATGGGGCGCACAGAAAGCACCAGAGGTCCCCCAAGGACCTGTTTCCTGTCCAGCAGGGTGTGTGCGTGTGAGGAAACCAGGGAAAGAACCATCAGGAGTAGAGGGGCCGTGCCCCGTATGCAGGGCTGGCCAGTACTGTTCCTGTAGCAGGTAGAAAACTCAGAATTTATGGGGAGCTGGAAGGACACTCGGGAAAGCCTGCCGCAGCCCCTTAGTAGGAAGTAACCTCTAGCTGAGCCCTCCTTTAGACCCGCCTGACAAACCACAAAGACACGACCGAAAAGCATCAGTGTTTCAGACCTTGTAACTGTATGCCCAGCAACTAGAATGTTCTCAACCGATTCGGGACATCATTGGTGGATGTGTAGGGCTCTCGTTGGCAGAAGGTGACTGCTGGCCCTTGCTGTGAGGACCAACGGGAGAGCCAGCGTGTTGGAGACTCTGACGGCGCCGAGCTAAGACAGGGAGGACACACAAGGCATCTACAGAAGATGCACAGGGCCCTGCTCCTGGACAGCTGACCACGTGTGTGGGAAGTGTGTGCAGGACAGCCCAGGAGTCTGGAATGTGACCTGCCCATCACTGCTGGTCACGCTTCCGCCCCTCCATAGAACAGCGGAGTCTTCCTGTAATAGAAACTGGAAAATTGTTAACTGGCCAGCTTTTTCATGGGAAATTGGCAGCCTCTGATCTGTGTTTTTGTAGAAGCTGATAAGCCTGTTTCTAAAATTGAGATGGAAAATAAAGGACCTAAAAATAGCCAAACTCCAAAAAAGAAGAACAAACTGGAGATTGGTGGTAATGTTTTCAGAGTGTGTAGTGAAGACAACATGGGGAAGGAGGCAAGTCAGAGCAGCAAGTGACCTGCAGGTGACTGAGTGAGCAGGTGACATTCAGCATATGTCTCTGCAGGGACTGAATGTCAGTAGGCAGGAAACCAACAGGAACCACACTTGGTCCCTAAGAGGGCCATGCCCCAAATGCAAGTTCTAGAGGAAATAAGGTCAGATCTTGAGACCTTGTAGCAAACAGATTCACAGATAGAATTTCTAAACTTGGGCGCACAGAGAACCAGTCATGAATGGGACTTCAGATCTCATCAGTGCGTTGACAAGCCACAAGCAAAGGAAGGAGGAGGGCACACTGGGGACGTGGAGGCAGGGGGAGCAGGGTTTGGAGCCAGCCTGGACTGCATAGTAAGGTCCTATTGGAAGGAAGGAGAGAGGGCAAAGGAAGGGAAGAGTGGAGGGAGACAGAATCTACAGGAATCTGCCTGGTCAGGAGAGGCTCCCCTGGAGCCCACCACCCCCAGCCTCCACTGCCCTGGACCTCACCTGAGACCACTGTCCTGCCTCGGCCCTTTCTGCACTAGTGGGAACGGAAGCCCAGCAGAGACTCTCCCCATAGACTTTAGTTCCCTGAAATCCACAGAGGAAAGACTGAAAACGTGGGAGCTGAGGAACAGCCCTCCCCACATCTGTCCTTGACCGCCCTCCAGACCTGTGGCCTGGGAAGCATATGGAAGCCTCTTGAGAAAGAGAGAGGCTTGGTCTGCCCTTAGCAGGCCCATGTTTATGTAAAGCCTGGGAACATTTTGTCCACCCCCACCCCTGTGTGTGTGTGTGTGTGTGTGAGCATGTCTACAGAGTAAGATGGGATGTGGCCCCTTAGAGGAGTGGAAACAACTTCTGTAGTCCACAAGGAAAGCTGGGAAATGTAGACTCTTAGCAGGAAACTAGCAAGATGGGAAACACAGGGACTTGGTTGGTTAATTATTTCCCATACATTTTAGCCAATCTTGACAGAAGGGGGTACTTAGCTTCTAAATGTTCTGAGTGGATCACGTAATCCTCTGTAAGATGGAACAAGTTCAGAGAGGAAGCCAGGAACAGAAACATACAGAAAAGACTGAAGAATTCTATACAGGGAAGAGAAAATTCCAGCGCAGCTGGCTTTGTTAGGGGAGGCTGAGCACAGAGGGGAGGATCATACCCTGCTGGAGGAAGCCTGGGGAGGACTACCGGAGGCCGCCTGTCTGGGGACAGAGAGCAGAGGAAGATTCCAAGAAAGGCCTGGTGGGAAGTGAGTTACCTCCGAGACAGGGGTTTCCAAGCTTGAGAGCCAGTGTGCCACACTACCTAGTGACCATAGCAGCCTCCCTTCCTGTGCAAGTGAAGTGTGGTGGGAAGTTTGCTCTTGTCTACAGCTCCTGGAGGCTGCTTTGCCTGCTGGTGAGGCTGGGTGGCGTGAGGAGGGTGCTGAGCTGAACCTCGTCTCCTTGCCATCGAAATGAAGATGGGGCCGAGCTCCAGCTTGTGACCTGATGACGGACCAGGGACGGTGTACCAGACCCCTGGGACCCAGTGCAGCTAGCTCACTATGGGGAACCCGAAACAGCACTGCAGGAAGTGGAGGGGGCCTGGAGACCTCTCGTGTCAAAGGTCAAGACTTTGGCTAAGAAAGAAAAACAGCCACATGGAATGGACAGCAAAGACAGTTTAGGATCTAAACCAAGCTAAACCAGTGAGTAGGCAGGACCTGGGAAGACCAGGTTAGGATCTAAATCAGCTTAACCAGTGAGTAGGCAGGACCTCGGAGGACCAGTTTAGGATCTAAACCAGCTTAACCAGTAAGTAGGCAGGACCTGGGAAGACCAGTTTAGGATCTAAATCAAGCTTAACCAGTGAGTAGGCAGGACCTCGGAGGACCAGGTTAGGATCTAAACCAGCTAAACCAGTGAGTAGGCAGGACCTCGGAGGACCCAGATGGGCTTTGTTAGGAACCAGCGGTGTAACTGCCCGCTTTCAGGTCCTGATGTGGGCAGGGCAGCACAGTGCCCAGACAGGCTGCCCACTCAGTGGAATTGTGCCTACAGGCTCAGTGGAGAGAATGCCGAGCGGCAGCGTGTATGACCTGCGCGGGCCTTTCCTGTTCCACATCCAGCCATCCTTGGCATGGCTGTTCATCACTGCTCCGGGCACCGCACACCTACCTCCAGAGGCAGAGAGGAAAGGAAACCTCAACCACTGTTATCCAGGATCCTAGTGACTCGTTCTTTCATATCCTAACTGTGAGGCAGTTGAGAACGCACCCAGCAGTGTGACTGGTAGTGTGAATCCTGGGCTCTTGCCACCGGGGGCAAGCCATGGATACAGGTGACCTAGGCACCTAGAGCTGCTGCAAAGAAGCCCCACTATCTGCAGCTGTCCACATGGGGACTAGGTTAGGTGGAGCCACACTAGACATCCAGGCCCACGGTTGCATTATGCGAGCTGTAGGCGTTTGCTAGAACATTCTGTCATCAGAGCTCTGTGGAGACAAGAGAAACCTAGAATTGGCTTTTGAGAGATGGCCATCTTCTGAGGGTCTGCTGGAGAAGAGCAAGCCTGTGAGACATGCCTCACAGCCCAGGGCAGAAAGAGTCTCCAGGAGATAGCTAGGCCTGTTGGCACATACCTGTAACCCCAGCACTCAGGAGGTGGAGGCAGGAGGATCTCCAGTTTGAGGCCAGCTTGAACTGCAAAATAAATCTCAAAGGGGGAGGGTGTAGGAATGTCAGAGCTGCTGTACCATAGGTGAATGTCAAGAGAGACCCTTGTTTGTATAGTGTGGCCATGATAGGGGAGCTACCTTATATGGAGCCATTTCATTGGATTAATAAGGCAGGAGCTGAACTGAAGAGGCTTGGGGAACTAGAGATAAGAAAGCAACCCCAATGGACAGAAATACCTCTTCATTTTTCTTGGAAGAAAAGGAATAGGTTGGAGACTGGCGGGGCACCCAGGACACAACCCAGTGTCTCCAAACCTACCACGCACCGTGTCGTGTCTCACTTTCTGTTAAAAGCGAGTGACTAGATCTAACTCACACTGGAGAACAGGGGACTCCATGAGAGCTTGAACCCCAGGGGCGGGGACAGGGTCATGATGGTCATGAGAATCATAACAGATGCCTGACCCACACTCTAAAACCGAGCTGTGGAGAACCGCCTTAGCCCTACCGCACTCTGACTGGCTCCCTGGGAGATCTTTGTCGAGGGGTCAACAGTTTTCCCATGTCTTTTTTCAGAGGGGCTTTAAGGTCTGGAATTTATTTTGTGTCTGTTTGGTTTGGTTTTGCTTGTTTGTTTTTTGTTTTATTTGTTTTTGTTTTTGTTTTGTTTTTTTGAGGCAGGGTCACACTAGTCCAGGCTGCCCTTGACCTCTCCACCCTGTGCCTTGGTTTCCCTGGTGCTGGGTGTTTGGGAGTATGCCGCCACCCCTAGCTTTGCTTTTGTCTTATTTTGCTTTTGTCTTATTTTGTTGTTTTGCACTTTCTGGATCCTGTCACTTTGATATGGTTTGGAAAGCGTGAGACTGCAGGAAACTGATCATTATTTCACCGTTGATTTATTTCACCGTTGAGAATCATTGTTAACAATTTCTTTGGGCGTATAAGAAAAAGGCTGGTCTTTATGCTTCTTCGCTGACTCACGTGGGGTGAAAGGTTGTGGTCCACTTAGCTGGTTCAGGAAACTGGGCTGAGGCGTGAGCAACGGGCACATGTGATTTGGGACGTCTTGAATTTTGTTGACAGTTTTTAAATTTGAAATAATACCAAAATTTAAAGTTGTGAAAACACATTCTTAAGCACTCTGGAAGACCTACCTAAAAGGGAATTGTAAATGGGCTACCTGCTTCACCACAGTCCGTGGGAGACACTCATCATCTGTGGAGCATCCAAAGGGGGCTTTTACACTTCTGCATCTTAGCGTTGTCCCCGAGAGCACGTGGAACCCCCAGCCACCGCCACGGCTCTCCCCTGAAGCTTCGGCTCTAGGAAGTGGAAAATGGGACAAATCAGAGAAGCAAGCTCACTCAGGCCCCAGAGGAAGGCAGCGGGTCTCATGGCACACTGAGAAGAAGTCCTCTCCCGTCCCCATTTGACGGAAGCTCTTCTGATTCTGGACTACAGTTCAGGAGTGAGAAGGTCATCAATTAGGTGGCAGGCACCCTGTCACCTTATACCCCAGGAGAAGGACACAGCGTGACCCAGGAGGGCGCAGTGTGGCTGGCTCCGGACTCAGGCGCCGTTCTCAGAGAGCAGGTGGAGTCAGTGCCTTCTGTGTAGACAGAACTCAGGGGGCCCTGGACCTAGGGTGCAGCTGCCGGTCCAGGGGAAAATCCAGAGGTCCAGAGCGGTCTACACATGGCCTGCCCTGAGTTTCTCCAGCGGGAGCACAGAGGAGAGGGCATAGTGTAGATGCAGGAGGGAGCTGGGGTGCATTCCAGCTGCGTCTGTGGGACCCCACTTCTCTGAGGATGAGACCCAGCCCTGAAAACTGGGACTGCGGGACTTTGGCAGAAGTCACTGCTCCTGTGTGTTGTATATGTGACTTTTGTACCCCATGAGGGTTGTTTGGAAGTAGGTCCTCTCAAGGTGCTGAGGCTTGGGGTCTGAGTTGCACTAGTGGCTTTTGTCCCCTTTCTCTCTGGGTCATGTTTTGCTGTGAAACCATCACTTCCTGCCTGCTGGACCACTGGGCTGTGTGAGCCAAGGACACGGGCACTGATGTCCATGCCTTTAGGAGAGAAGGACTTTTCCTTGAGTCTCCACACAAGGTGTGGCTCTCTCCCCTTCTGTCACGCCTTTGAATTGAGGCTGTGTAAGAAGGTACACACGTCCATGTGTTCTGCCACATACTAACCTGGGACACTTAGTTCAAAGGGAAAAAAAAAGACTCCCAGGATTTGGTTATTTGTGTGGCCTGTGATTGCTTGACCCCAAAGGACACTAAGAAAGAGTCTCGTTTCATTTCCTATGGACATGTAAGTTGAGTCTTGCGTGGGCTTTGCTCAGTGACAGAATCGCTCCACAGAACCCTGGCCAGATGTTCCCGAAGCATTTCGTCCATGTCCTCATTTCCAATGGCTTTCTTGCAGGCCACAGTTCATCTTTACCAGGAGAGCCCCTCACTGGGTGACAACCAGCCTGCCCCCTGTCTGTCTGCTGCTCTGGGCTCCAGCAGAACATAGAAATAACGTTAGGAGGAGGACAGGTCATCTGAAGGTGCATTTAGTCAGCTATCAGACAGAGCAGTTCATCTATCTGAAAAGGGACCTGGACATGGTGGCTTCTGCTTGGAAACCTTTTCCATGCAGTCTGTGAATCTTGACAACATTGGCTTAACCCAAAGTGTGAAAGTAATCTCGTTGTCAAAGAGCAGGTCAAAGCTGGCGCTCTTCACACCAGTGAGGCGCCATCCTGGTGCATGCCAGCTTTGCAAAGCATGGGTCGGAACAGAGACCACTGCTGGCTGACTCCCGTTCAGTGGCGTTTCTGTCCTTAAAGCCAGCGAGAAGAGGCCAGTGAACTTGGCATCAGGACCATTTTTGGAAATGGTCAGACAGACTCCATCTCACCTCACTCAGGATGGCTGTCATCAAGAAAACAATGAATGCTGGCCAGGATTGGGGAGTGTGGCTCTACAGTACACTCGAGGGAATGCTCGGTAGTGTGTCTACTATGAGATCAGTATTAAGTAAGGTACCTTAAAAGACAGATACACAGCCTGACAAATGCAGAGGCAGATGCTCACAGCCAACCACTGGACTGAGCTCGGGGGTCCCGATGGAGGAGTTAGAGGAGGGACTGAGGGAGCTGAGGGGGTTTACAGCCCCATGGAGGGAGCAACAGGGTCAATAGGCCAGTTCCCCGGGAGCTCCTGCGCTCTCCCTCCTGGGTCACGCTCTGTGTCCTTCTCCTGGTGTATAAGGTGACAGGGTTCCTGCCACCAAGTTGATGACCTTTTCACTCCTGAACTGTAGTCCAGAATCAGGCCAATATTGGGCTGGAGAGATGGCTCAGTGGTTAAGAGCACTGACTGCTCTTCCATAGGTCATGAGTTCAAATCCCAACAACCACATGGTGGCTCACAACCATCTTTAATGAGAAATAAAAGAACCTATAATAAAAAAGAAAAGAAAAGAAATCAGTCAGCATACAGTAGACACACCTACCACAGTCTTGATAGGAAGAAATAAAGAAAATAACACACACACACACACACACACACACACACACACACGAGACAGAGACAGAAGATGGGGGTGGTGAAAAAATGAAACCATCATTTATAGGATAGTATAGAATTAAAAGTCATATTAAGTGAAACCAACCAAACATAGAAAGAGAGGTGCAAATTTCTCTTGAAAGTGGAATCCAGCTTCTAAAAACAATCAGGAAAATAGAAGAGCTACTGAGGGGTTTCTGTCTAGACCAGATAGAGTCTTGGCAGCATCTTCAAGAACTGAAGCCTGACTGACTACATTCAGAGGAACAGTAGCAGTGCAGCCTAGATAGCTGCAAGAGAGCAGCAGCCCTGAGGAGCACAGTCAGGAGTTAGTGTTTGGGGCTCGTGGCGGTTGAATGCACTTGGCCTCAAAGACTCATGTGTGTGAATGCTTAGCCATAGGGAGTGGCACTATTAGGAGGTGTGGCCTTGTTAGTGGAAGTGTGTCACTGTGGGGCTAGCTTTGAGGTCTCCTATGCTCAAGTTCCACCCAGTGTGACAGTCTCCTCCTTGCTGCCTATGGATCAAGATGTAGAACTCTTAGGTCTTCCTCCAGCACCATGTCTGCCTGGACACTGCCATGCTTCCCACAACAATGAAAATGGGCTGAGCCTCTGAAACTGTAGACCAGCCCCAATTAAGTGTTTCCTTATAAGAGTTGCCGTGGTCATGATGTCTCTTCACAGCAGTGAAACTCTGTCTAAGACAGGGCTTCTTTTTATGGTGGAGAAAGAGGAAGAGGAGGAGGAGGAAGAGGAGGTTGTTAAGGGGTATATGTGGGTGGTTCTCTTCTTTTGATTGATAGGCTTGTATTATGCAAGCATTTGCTCAGTAAGCATGTCCTTCCCATGATGCATCTGGCTTTAGTCATGTGAACATCCAATCTTATGCATGGGCATAAAATGCTAAATGGGGAGCAGGCTTTCCCAAAAAGTGTACTCAGAGGATACAGTTTGTCTTACTGCAAAGACACCCCAAATCAATTCAGCCCCTTCCCCCCATAAACATACACAGTCACCTCTCTTATGGCCAGGTAGGATCCTCTGAGCTCATTTGAATGGAAGTTGGCCACAAAAGGGCACTTACTAACGGTTGCTAGGGAAGGGGAGAGTATCCGCTGTTGGAGCCATCCGAGGAGGCAAAATGACGGGGACAAATGTGGTCAAAGCATCGTGTGTGTGAAAAGCTAAAAATAAAACCATTATTTAATTAAATGACAGAAATCCGAAAGGATGACTAGCTTCTCACTGTGGTGACTGCAGACCTTGTGACGCACAGCTCATCACTGCTGGTCCTGGGCATAGCACTTTTGTTTATTTACAACCAGGATTTGGTGATCCTGGCATCACCTGAACTCACTGTGCGTTCATGGCATAAGAAACATCGGAACACCCCTGTTTCCCTTAGGTGGACAAAGTGGTCTGTGATATCTCATGCAGAATACTAAATTATCTCCCTTGTGTTAGCTATTGCAGAGGGAATCATGGGAGCCTTTGGGATATGGTTAGGAGGGATAAGCCCAGACAGCTGCCCTGCTACCTCTCAGAGCCACATGTGAGGCCTGGAGGCATCCAGGTAACACGCGTGTGGCCGGCGTGGTGAGCCCCCGACTCACTGCAAGGAAGTTGTGGTTTTGGTTCCAAGCGGCCTCTCGGGAGGAACTGCTGCTATCTGACCAGCCTGCAAGCCAGGCGCCAGGCCCTCACCCCAGCCTCATGTCTGGTTTCGGATGCAGAGACTGTAAAGAGATCATTTTCTCCTCAAGAATGAAGCTGCCCTCTGCCTCCACACACAAGCTCATTTCATTGCATCCCACTCCTCTAGGAAAGGGGCGCCTCCAAGTTAGGGCTGTGTTTAGAAGCTGGAAGACCACGCCCACGCAGGGCTGGCTGTCCAGTGCATCCCTAGCCTTGACTTGGCCCGCCATGTCTGGATGGTTCCAAAATGTGGTGACTGGACTCAGCAACAGTTTAAGTGTGCCCTCCTTGTCTTTCACATCTGGATGTTCATTCCACCTCTGCTCTCTGACATACTCTGGGGTTGTATCTGTTGTGAGGGTCTGCTTCCCTGAGTCTTTGCCCCTGGCATCAAAGCCCCTCCATCCAGCAGCTTCTAGGCACCTTCTCTTTGAGGGTTCAGGTGGCTAAGCAACTCTAACGTACTTTCCCATGCTTTTGCATCTGACTTTAGACGCCTGGGCTGGGGCTGTAGCTTAGTGGTAGAGAGCATTTGTCAGTTAAAGGCAAGGCC
>BTHU01000008.1:122521719-122671719 GCA_036184795.1 Tokudaia tokunoshimensis | reverse complement strand
AAGCTCTGACTCTGAGCTTTGTCCATACTTCAAGGCAGGATTATGCAGTAGTTGTTGGATTCCTGATGGAACTTTCTAGATCAGGCTTATGTTCTAAGGAGCCAGTAAACGGGCAGCTGCCCAAGCCCTGAGACCCCATGGTCTCCTTAGCCCAGGAATTCAAGTGGGACCCTTGGCCCTGCCTCCTGGGCTCACAGAGTCTAAACTAGGGGAGCAGTCACAGGAACATAGCTGGCTGTGAATCAGCGACTCCTGGGCTACCCGGTCCTAATCTACCGGCAAGTGGTCCCCGCTGCTGCCTTTCTAAGCGGGTCCCTGTGCAAACTCAGCGGGCTTCGTGACTGCAGTTTCCACATGCCCCACGTCTGACCCCAGAGAGCCAGGACCCTCCCCTGGGCCTGTGACCTCAGCCGCAGAGGGATATGGGACGGAACGCACCAGGTATTGGTCGGAGAGGCTCCGAGAGGGCTGGCACTGTGCCCAGTGTTTGTGTTCCCCGGACTCCGAGCAGGCGGAGTGGCACACAGCAGCCATTTGAGACTCCGGTGTGGGTGGGGGAACAGATGCTGGCAGCCCCATTAGCTGCTCTGCATCCTGTTGTCCCTTGTCACTGGACCGAGGAGGGCATCTGGGAAGGTGCTGTTCCACCCCGTGCCCTGCCCCTGCCCGACCAGGCCCATTCCTTCTTGCCTGTTCGCCCACTTTACCTCATTCCCTGCAATGTCCTGGTCACCAACAGCCTCCTCATCACTGGCCCTTACATACCAGCCATGACATTGCCCTGTGAGCCTCGGGTCCCTACGAAGGTCTCCAACTGTCACCCTCAGCCCTTGTGATGACTGACACCCAGGAGGTACAGGCGGCAGGGCCAAGGGTCCCATTTGTATTCCTGGGCTAAGGAGACCATGGGGTCTCAGGGCTTCTGCCATTCTCCCTGGCCCCTGAGGATCACCTAGGTGAAACCCTCTGCTTTTGGTTTCTTGCCCTCCCCAAATATCAAGCATTATTAACCATTAACGGTAACCGGCTCAGTCAACATATCAGTCCCTGCCTGGCTGGGAAGAAGAGAGTACCAGGACAAAGCACCCAGGACAGTGGTACCATGGTCAGGCAGGGGTAGGCTGTGAAGGCCAAAGGTGCAGCCCATTGCTCAGAGCAAGGCCCAAGGAGGAAAAGGACAGAAGGACAGATGCACCCTGGGAAATGACAGGGGACTCCACACCTACTGTTCCCCTAGCCATGCAGCTGCTTCCACAGAAGTCCCCAGGAGGCGCACCATGCAGGCCAGTCGTGGGAAAAGAGCCTTGGCTTCAAGAGCCCCTGCATAAGGGTGGCAAATGTCAGCTGACTCTCACACACAGGCCTGTCCCACAGGCTTTGCTGGAAAGCTTCCCAGCAAGACGTGACGTGAAGCAGCCCAGTCCGGATGCAGCCAGGAGATAAGTATGCCTAGGGACAGCTACCTCAGCATCCAAGTCCTCACACCAGCAGGTTCTAGCGGATGCCAGGGTTGTACCCAGGGTCCCAGGCTCTGAATCCTACATATAGGCAGACCAAACCCATCGACCCGGAGGCTGTGGAGCCTGGGCCTCACTTTGCCTAACTAAGGATTAGCTCCCCCCACCACATGCACTTCAAACTTGCTTCCCTCAAGTGTGAGATACAGCTGCCAACAGGTCTCACAGGTTGACAGTAGAAATGGATGGCACTGGGGTTGGCTCCAAGCCAAGTCACTTCACAGTCAAACTCCTGCAGCCTGACATGCATGGCCAGCTGTTCCTGAGCCACAGGCTCACCCCGAGCCCCTCCTACCACAGCTCGCACTGGAGCTCTTTCTAATTCACGTTTCAGAGTTTCAAACCAGAGCGCCCATGGTGGCCTGAGACAGACTAGATCTGGGCTGGCGGCCCTGGGTATCAGGTGGGATGTCTCCCCCACACCATCCTCATTTGTAATTGTCTGTGGCACTGTTAACTCCCTCCTAGCAGCTCGAAAATCTCAGAACTTTGATAAGACCAGTGTTGGAAGAAACCCAACCAGGCTGTGAGGCAGAAAGCCAGGGTCCCCCCCCCCCCACTTCTCTATCTCACTGGGTCCATTGGACAGATGAAGAAGCAGGTACTGAGAACTTGAGTGACCTGCCATTTGTCGGCTACCAGGACTGTGTTTACTGCCTAGACTCCATCTCACAGATTCCCTTCCCAGCATCCAGCACTGCTCCCAGACTTAAGCCCCACAGCCCTTGCCTTCTTCCAGTGGGAAACAAGCATCCAAGGCAAAGTGGAAAGGTCACGAGGTGAGGGCAGCAACCTCCAGAAACCCTGGGGCGCGTCCCCATGGGGTCATGCCTGATACAGTGCTCCCACCAACGGTCAGACAATGTGGACCCTGAGGAGCTCCATGCCTTCATGCTCCACCCAAGGGTGGCCTGAGGAGAAGGGGGCCTGACAGTCTGGACCCTCTGCCGGGGCAGCCACGTCCTTGGGTTCCTGCCTTCAGTTTGGGAACATACTTCTTTCCCAGCCACAGGATGGAAGGAAGATACTTTTCTTAACCCTGGGAGAGTTTTATCCAGGTCTGTTCAAGTGGGCACCAGGGCTGAGAATGGAGGCCACTGTCCCCAATTCTCTAAGTGTCTCAAGGACTGGTAAGGAGGCAAAGTGGGGCAGGTGAGCTGGCTGAGGAAAGCTGCAGGCATGGAGTGGAAATAGCCAAGAGAGAGGCTGTAGGTGCTGCAGGGGCAGAGCTAAAAGTCCTTTGGAGCCCAGAGAGTCCATTACCAGCATCTGCTGCCAGCCAAGGAGCTGCAGGACCAATGGCTTCTGTCTGACGTCGGCCTGGTCTTTCCTTGCCATGCACCTGTTTTCTCTCTGGATACAGAGATGTTTACTCTGAACCACTGTATGCTGGAAGTTTATTTTATAGGTGCTCATAGCTAAGACACTGCTTTGCATTTCAGATGAGACATGGGCTCAGGACTTTTTAAGATATGCTGGAACCTTTAAAGACTATGGGGCTTTTGAAGTTAGACCAAATGTCATTTGCAGTGAGACAGCCATGAACCTATGGGAAGGGGTAGATGTTCTGTGTTTAGATGCCAAGTTGGCAAGGGGTGGAGCAGGATCCAGGATCACCTAGGAGACAATCCTCTGCCCTTACCTGGGAGGAATTAAAGATTAGCTGAGGTAGGAAAACCTACCCTAACTACCAGACAAATGAGAGCCACGTGGCAGCACACAAACTCTGACTGCTGACTCTAGATGCAACATGACAGTCTATGGCTATCCCAAGCTCCTACCTCAATGCCTTCCCCTCTACGGTGGACTTTACTCTTGAGCCAAAACATACTTTTAAACTGTCAGCCAAGGTAGAGACAAGTAACCAATGCAGGCTGCCACCAAGAATTCTGGTTCACAGAATGTCTGCAGTTGCCATTTGAGGGGGAGTACCACCAGGACAGGAAGAATTTCAAAGGCCTGGAAGACTGACATGCTGGCTAGATGTATGTAAGTATTGAGTCAGAGGTGGCAGAAATGTGTCCCTGGGGGCGATATGGGTATGTCTGGAAGGCTTGCTGGCGTATGGTCTTTAGTCTGCATGAGTTGGTTAAAGCCAACTTTGGGTCATCCCACTGAGGCAGGGAGGAAGAGGAGTCTAGAAGGAAGGCGCATCTCTAGCTGGAAGAGCCCAACTTAGCAAATTCTCTCACAGGACTGATGTTGGACCCTGGACTGTGACTGCCTAAGACAGAGGAAAAAGAAAGCAGATCTTGACACAAGACCTTGTTTTGGATGTGTGAAAACAGATTATGGAAATAGTTACAAACCACTGAAAGCTCTAAAACCCATGGAATTGTGTAACAGTCAAATAGTGTGCCACAGGAGATGCCTCTCAAGTCATTCCAAGATCTGCCTTCTTGGATTTTGCAAATGGAGGTCATGCTGACCAACAAAGTCCTCTGGCCAGGACGCAGCAGTAAGAGGACCTAGTGTCCCAGCAATGTGAGGAAGCGGGCTGCAGGTGGGGCAGGTTTCGGCAAGAGTGGCTGGCGAGGACTAAGACAGGCCTCATGGCTACCAGGGAGAGGGCAGACCTTGGTACCACCGTCGAGGAAGGGCAGAACACGTGCAGACACACAAAGCACACTGTGGGAACGTGAGGCCGTTCTAATGGCTTTGTTTGCTAAAGTAGGAGCCAGCCTATGAGGACAAGCAGACGAAACAGAATTACAGTTCCGGATCCCTTCTGTCCACACAGTGCCAGGCCGCTCTGGGGCCGCCTGACACTGGTGGGAAGGACTGTTTCTTCAGCCCACCAGGTGAAAGGAATGCAGGGACCCTAGGAAGCAAACCACATCTCCTAGTGCTGGACTGGGCATGTCTCATAAAAAACACAGACTCGGCTTCTATTGCTGAACATCAGTATGTCACTTTATTATTGGATCATTTCCCATCTGTCACATACCTGTCAATGTTCACACAAAGAAAAAAGAATTGGCCAGAGCTAGAGGCAGCTGACCAATTAGCTGACAAGTGTGTGTCCTCGGCACACACCAACTCTGGCTCCCAGGACATCTTTGTTCAGGCTCATGACTATTAAAATTGGTGTCAAGATTGTCACATCTTTAAATACAGATAGAATTCCAGAAGTACATAATTATATATATATACACAGAAAAATACAAGACTAACTTTTCCCACAATATTTAATTTATACACTACTGTAACTGTGTGACTTCTGAAGACAGTTAGGGGACACGTCACTGGCTAGAGCAAGGAAGTAGTTTGGTCCACTATTGGTGTGATGGCTCTGCTCCCTCCCTCTGTGACGACACCCCATGACACACAACACATGCACAGACATCCACCTGTCAACAAATGGGTAGGACAGCACTCAACAGACATTTGTGTACCCAGAGGCACCAACCACACAGCTAATAAGGCTATGACACAGCCCTGCAGCATAAACGGCAGCACTGCTGATCTAACGTGAGCACCGTATATACACCTGAAGAGGAAACCACTGGGACCAGACGCATACGCTTGAGTTCAGAGGCGCCACTCAGAGGCTGGACGTGACCACAGAGGAGTATGTACACTACTTGGAAAACAGCTGCGACAGTTTATTGCAATGCCCCTTATAGACATCTCTCCTGGCTCACGCAGATGTGGCTCCGTCTCTGAGAACCACACTGGTTTCTGGCCCTTGGAAGATCCCTGCTTAAGAATTTCAAGCAAATGTGCTCTATGGCTTCACCCACGTCTGCCCTCACAGCACTCAACTATGTGACTGTCACACTGAATGGGACTGCAGCTTAAAGCACAAGCAGTTAGCTAGCTCTAGGAAGTATCTTAAGTATCATTTTACTTAGTAAAGTCAGGTTACACTGTGAAGTTCTGAGTAATATACACTAACCCTAAAGGCGGTCACTGAGCACTGAGCACTGAAGGAAGTGGCGCCTGTACCCCGCCCGCTCTGAAGCACATGCTCAGCTGCGCCCTGGTCACTCAGGACCGGGCAGCAGCGGAGAGGGAGGAGAGGACCCTGGGCCAGCCGCACCTACCCCACAGCCGCTTAAACACTGCTTTCAACCCCCCAGGGCATCGTGTGAAGACCCGCATCTGGGCTTCCGCCATCAGGAGGACAGGCATCAGGAGGGGCCTGGGGAAGAGCTCTCAGTCCGGAGTCGTGGCGCGGCGTGGAGCGAGTGCATGGCAGGAAGGCAGCAGAGTGCCACTGAGGGCCCCGGGCACTACCCTTCCCTATCAGCCGCTCTCCACAGCTGAGCCAAGTGCTGCCGTGGAATGGGAGAGCCCTGAGGCCACCTCACCACCAGGCTCCTGAAACACCACCTCAGGACGTTCTGCTTCCTCGTCAGAGCTCTGGCTGGGCTGCCACCTGTGTGCACGGTGGCTCCTGCAGCAGGCAGGCCCCCGCCTCTCCTCTGCACACGGGCTGGAGGAGACCCTGCCTTGTGTCCTGCAGGGGAAACTTACACGGAGCCTCTTTTTTTTTTGTTTTTTTTTGTTTTTGTTCTGTTCAGACATACACTAAGTAGAATTAAGACTTGAGTTCACCTCATCGCCTCACAAAAGATTGTCTCCTTGTAATTCTATGGGGTAAGCTGCCTCACAAAGCTAAGTAGCTGATCTCACCTACTTACTACAAACAAGAGAATCTCTGTCAATGAAAATATAAGAGCCCCAGCTGCTTTCACACTATGGTTTAAGACAAGCAGGTGTGGGCGCTCAAACCATGGCTCTGAGGTTCCCGGTGCACAGGCCCTGGAGGCTGGCAGCGGCGTCGCTCCTCCAGGCCTGTGGGCATCGCCACGTTATTGCTTTGGTTCTGTCTCGGCACCAGTGGCCTCAGAGCACGGAGCTTCCCTATCACTGGAGGTCAGGAAGGAATTTCTAAGCGCTCCATTTACGTCGGGTTCCAGATACACATTCCATCCTGGTCATCCACACTGAAATCATGAATGTAAAATCACACAGTAGACTTTTCGGCTGGAAAAGAAAAGTAGCGTGTAGCAGCATGCACAAAGACCATGCACTGTCACATCAGAGCAGCTGAGGTGAGCGCCCTGCAGGTCAGATGACGTGGCAGCAGCTGGCGGGGCTGGAGGCGCAGAGCAGCCCCTCCCTGCGGCTGCGCTGGATGTTCACGGAGATGGTCTTTTCGCACAGAGGTAGCTGGAGCACGTTGTTCCTCAGCTTCTTGGTCCTCACCGGGTCTAGGTCGGCGGAGGGGCTGGGGCCGGGGGCGCTGATGCACATCTTCCAGGTGGACTTCTCCTGCACCTTCACGCTGGAGAACAAGGCCTTCTGCGAGTCCAGAAGGTACTTGGCGCCATGCAGCTGCGAGCCTAGGCACAGGCTCACAAGTTTGAGGCTCTGCACAAGCTCTGCACCTCGTGGAGCGGCAGAGGCCGAGGCTGGGGAGGATGAGGAGGAGTCGGGGCCTGCACAGCGCCGTGAGGAGCCAGCTGAACCCGATGGGGTCCCGCCTGAGCCTCCCTGGCCGCCGCCACCCGTGCCCTGCTCGCCTGGGCTGGCCCTGTCCACACCGCCACCGCTGCTAGGCTTGCTCTGGCCGCCGCCATCGCCCTCACTGCCTGGCGGCCCCTCGCTGCTGTCACGCCGGTGCCATGAGTAAGCAAAGCCACTGTCCTTGTCCAGTCGCCGGCGGCTCTCGGAGTCGTCGTCGCTGGTCTCAGAGCTGCTGCAACTGGAGCCACGGCCCTGGCTTTTCCTGCGGTGGTAGCGCTTGTGCACTGTGCCCGGGGAAGCGATGTTCATCTTCAGTCGGCTCAGCTTGGGCGGCAGGTTCTCGTCCATGTCAAATTCGTCGTCAGATTCGCCTTCCTCGAAGATCTGGTTGAGCACCGGGGCGCTCTTTCGAGATGTCAGGCGATTGGTGACTGATGGCTTCCGGCGCAGCACCACCTGCGTGGACAGAGACACAGGCTTCTTGTCCTCCTCATCCTCCTCCTCATCTTCTTCCACCCTGAAGAGACACTTGCGCCCACTGGCTGCGGGCTTCAGGCTTGCGGGCGGGACAGTGGACAGCGCTGGCCCAGCCAGCTCCGGGAGCTCATCTTTCTTGGCTGGGTCACACAGGCCCTTGCTCCGGTGGCCATTGAGGACATTGTCACCAGCACGAGCAGGAGCCTGTGGGACTGTGGCGTGTGACAGAGGGGTGGCAGTGAGGTCATCTTCAAGGTCTTGGGGTACATCAATTTTGGTTGGCCATGACTGCCTGTGTGACAGAGGAAAAAGAAACTGTCATGTAGTTGCTGGCCTGTCCTGGGGAGATAAACGGCTCAATGTTTGCTGCCCAAGTGTTAAGAATCTGCTCTCATATGCTAACTGCCCATGGAGAGCCAGATGGGGCAGGCAGAGCCACGCTATCCCAGCACCATACAGGACGGTGGGTGGAGAGCACAGAAACTCCAGAATCGCTGGTCAGCGATACCTGCCAGAGGGCAGAGAGGACCCTGATTCAAAGAAGGTAGAAGGTGGGGACCAGAGCCCCCACAAGCAAGCTATACAAACATGCCTTCATAAAGTTGCATGCACACAGAGTTAGGACAGCAGTCACACGTGTGAAAAGCATTTTAGGTTCATCAGCAAGGATCCCAGAGGGCAGATGTGGCTTGAGGACATGGTCATGTGGCAACTTCATCATACCACAGCTGTCAGAAAAAAATGGGGCAGAGAGATGCAGAGGAAGCCCAAGCTCTCCCTAAATCCCAACATCACACACGTATACACACACCTGAACACACACCTGAACACACACACACACACACCCCTGCACACATGCTCACACACCCAGACACACATGCACACCTGCGTACATGCTCACACACACCCAGACACACATACATACCTGCATATATGTTCACATGCATACCAACAAACAAGTATATACTATCATATACTCAAATGCATACCTACATATATAATCTAGATATAGTATCTCACACATACACACATGCTACATACATTCCACCTACATATACATATGCACATCTACATACAAGGACAGGCTCATATGCACATGTTCATACACACCATCTATCTCCCCCGCCCCCGTCTCTCTCTCACTGCAGCCTTTATGAGTACAACAGTATAGATGAGAGTCACCTGGAATGTCCAGCACAGATTTTAGAGGATGGTGTGACAGCTCAGCATTGATCAGAAGAAATGGAGATGGGTTAATCAACTTAAAGGACAGAGTCCTGGAGACAACCCTCTTCTCTGATGAACAGCCCTGCTAGTATAAATCTGACATTCTTAATACCCACACAAGGGCACTACTGGATAGCAAAACTGTTCATTAAACACTGTCCTTCAATCTGGAGTTAGTGGTATGGGAAGGTTCTCTGGACTGCCCAAGGGAAGGGTGGGCACCAGAAACTGTAATGATGCCAGAGACATTTACAACAGTTACTTTGTGACCTACAGTTGTAAATATGTTACCACAGACATTTTCCCCCAATAGGGAGCAACTGTAGGGAGGAAGAACTGCCTGCCTCTGCCGCTGCTGGAGCTGGGTGTTCAGCGGGGCTTATAAGGCCACCAAGTGGGGAAATAGCCAACCAGTGGGCACTGAGTAGGAGCTAAGGCTGGGACTATGGGGTGCAGGAGCAGCATGGCTGGACACAGCATGCAGGACGCAGCATGGAGGGACGCAGCATGGTGGGACGCAGCATGGTGGGACGCAGCATGGTGGGATGCAGCATGGCGGGACGCAGCATGGTGGGACGCGGCATGGCGGGACGCAGGATGCAGCATGCAGGACGCAGCATGGAGGGATGCAGCATGGTGGGACGCAGCATGGCGGGATGCAGCATGGCAGGACGCGGCATGGCGGGACGCAGCATGCAGGATGCAGCACGGCCACTGAGAGCTGTGGGGTGGGTGCTCTGAAATCTAGTCAACAGAAGAGGTGTCATAGCGACCCCTTCTGCAGGTAAAGAACCCGAGACGGGTCACACGGGCTTGAAGGACAGTGAGGGCTCATTCCACCAAGCAAGCCTGAGGGTCAGAGACCTCAACAAGAAGCTCTGCTGGTCTAAATCACTGAGCACCTCCTCACAACCTCAAGAGGTCAACAGTGGTACTCAGGTAAAACAGAGATGTTATGTTCCTGAGATCCAACAGCTAGAAAGTCAACTAAGTGATCTAGCCGTCCAAGCTCTGAGATCCTAAACGCTCCCTATTTTAAAACGTCTTCCAAGTGATTACAGGGGAATCCACACTGCTCTTGGAGGATCTTGAAGGAAACAAGAGTGAGATGCCTAGGTATGGGAACACCCACTGCTACATACAGCAGGAGCATGGTATAACCTCTGTGGAAAGCAGCCGTCCGCACCATGAGGACGAGGACCCTCCTACTTGGAGAACTGTGAACCATCAACAAACAGTTCCCTATGTCAAAGTGTCAACTTAATAATATCAGTGAAGAAACTTTTCTCACCTAAACTGGGCCTTGATGTTGCTGGGGCTCGCAGACCTGGTCTGTATTTCTTTCTCTTGCTTTTCTCTCAGGATCCTTTCAGCAAGTAAGAAGTAAGTGGCGGTAATGTGGTTGTACCTGTTGGTTTCCAGGGCTCTGAGGAAAGAAACCAAAAACAATCAGAAGCTACACAGCTAGGTTTTTACAAGATTAAAAAAAAAATAATATTGCCTAATGAAATCTAGTATCTGGGAAGCTTTTAAAATGAGAAAAATACAAACTAGAAAGAACAAAACCCTGTAGTTGTTTAGGTTGTAACTGAAATCTGAATAAGCAACTGAATAAAGATGCTCAGATGAGTGAGAGAAGAGCAAACAGCTGCTGTGGCTGGGTGCTGTTGTGTCTCAGTCATAAGGAAAGGCCGAGGCCGCCGAGAGTGGAGTGTTTTCTGGAGCTGTGGCTGGCATATGAAGTTGGGTTTTGCTGAGGCGGATCCTTTGCTTCCATGAGAAGACTGGACTGAGGACAAGGCCCATGCTACCTAAGGCGCTCTGTGAGCAATAGCCAATCAGAATGGCTGGAGCAGTTCTACTCTTGATCCACTAGCAGTTTAGGAACTGGAGAGAAGTCAGTGCAATCAATGAAGAGGGGACTCTCACTCTCTCCGAGTACAATCAGTGTGTTCCTGCATCCATTTACACAGCAATGTTCACAGGACACCATGTCAAGGCAGGCACCATGGTGGCTAGCTGCTGGGGACCTAACAATAAAGTGTATAGCCTCACCTACCTCCTGCAGCTGGCTGCCACGGAACAACCTCACAAGGCTTAGGAACGCCTCGCTCTGGTTTCTATAAACCTCTGGCCTGGCAAACTGCAGTGTGCATGAGGAATATGGGTATGAGACCACTCTAGAGAAACAGCAAGTGTCCTGTCCTTTCTCAGGTCATTTAAATGGTTGAGCAAACTTATAAAAACTCATAAGCACCTGGATCCTACAGAAAACTAAGGCCAAGTTCAAAGAGCCTGGCTTTATTTTTGCAAATACTTAGTTTTACTGCACTAAAACTACTCTAAAGGGGTATATCCCTTCTGTAGCTATGACCCAGAATTAAACCCTTCCTCCTTCAAATGCTCTTGGTCAGGGAGTCAGTCCCAGCAGTAAGAAAAGTAGGCAGCGTGGCCCACTAGTGTCTACAGGCCACAGGAACCAGACTCCTAGCCTGTCCCCAGTACTGACAAGCACACACGTACTCCACGATGGCGTCTCGGTCTGCGATGTCCCCGAGCACCATGCGCTGGATGATGCTATTGTGTTCTTCCTCGGAGAGGTTCTTGTAGGACACGAGGGGAATGTTATACTTCGTGGCTGGTGAGGGGTCCACTCCCTGGAGCCAAGGGTGGCTTTCGATCTCTTCCAGAGAGGCTCTCCTTTTGGGGTCTCTCTGCAGCATCCGTGTGATCAGGCTGTGAAGAAAGGGAGCCCATTACTGAAGCAAACTGTTTGCAAGGACTAGTAATGATGGCTATTACCAACAAGCACTGTTTCTTACACGGTCACAAGCAATTTAACTAGGTTCACTGACAAACGAGAATCTGGTGTCACTGTATTTATAAAATAAAACGATCCCAGCCTCTTAATGCACTGATGAAACATGGCTGGCGATGGAAATCTCTGTTGCTGAAGGACAAGCTGGCCCAGCGCACACTGGACACACTAGCCAGCTCGTGTCATAGGCATGAGTGATTCTCCTAATGAAAATATCACCATGTAATACATTTTTAGAAGTGGATGAGCAAAAACCCACACACGGAACACTTGATAGCTAAAAGCAGAGTGAAAGCGGGGGTGGATCACAGGGACAAACATGGCGGCCTCACGGCTCCCTGGGCTGCTCGGTAGGCTGCACTAGGTTCATGTGACAGGACACAGCGGGCGGCAGCTACTGACGGTAGGTCATGGAAAGCTCTTGGAAATAAAGAGGACTCCATCTCGGTGCCCAGTGAGAAACAAAGAAATCCACTGTCCAGGGGAAGTCGAGAAGAAGACGTGAACTAGCACTGGTTCTAGAAAACACGCAACTCCTCTCCGTAGAATGTGACTGAAAAGAATGTCTGAACAATGCTTCAAAAACTAGCACGAATAAAAACCCACAAAGGAAATAAGGTGCCACCAGCAAGACCCTGACACACAGCAAATCAGAATGCAGATGCTGGAAATGCTGAACACACAGCACAGACTTCCACTGTTGATTTGTTTAATATAAAACAAAACTCCAAAATGTGACCAGGGAATAGAAATAGGCAAAATTATGCTAGACAATCTTGAAAAAAATAAAATAAAAGGGGGGGGGGGGCTTCCAAAAGTGAAAACTCTGTAATGTAACCTTTTAAAAAAAGAAAACATGGACACATATAAAGCCAAGGCTTTTGTATGTAATACATGAAACAAGATGAATGTAATCTGCCTGTACTAAAGGACTAAGACGTAAAGGCAGGTTTCCTCTGAGGCTGAGATGGAGATGAAGTGAGCGGTGGAGACGGCGCGGCACGGATGAGAAGAGGGCAGCTTATCTGAGGATGTAAGAGCTGAGAATTTTCCGAATCCATGCAAGAATGCAAATGATAAGCTAGGGAGCCTAAGAGTCTGAGCACAATGCACAGAAGCTCCAAGAGAAAAGCAGAACCCTGAGGCAGGAGCTCTAAGGTGACATCTGACTTCTCCATGACAGCAAAGGATTCTGAGAAACACTGGGAGGCCATCGTCATAGCTGACAAAGAAGAACCGAGCTCTAGATTCAGCAACGGCTTTCATGGTCACAGCACAGAGCAAGCCATCCCTAAGGAAGCATCAACCAATAGATGATTCGCAAAAGAACAGCTGTAGGATTTAATTTTGGTGGAAGAATATAATTCAACTGAGAGGGGCTTAGCAAAGTTTGTGTTATACATCAAATGATTATCAACAATATCTGACTATATAAAATATTAATTCATAGCTAGAAAAAATTACTACAAATTAGATAATAGTTAAATATTAGGATTTTAAAATGTTTTAGAAGACAATAGAGCTAAGTATTAACTGTAGATTTTTAAAAACTAAAGTAATAGTGTATACCTCCCCAACTGGTAATAGTGTACACCTCCCCAACTGGTAATAGTGTACACCTCCCCAACTGGTAATAGTGTACACCTCCCCAACTGGTAATAGTGTACACCTCCCCAACTGGTAATAGTGTACACCTCCCCAACTGGTAATAGTGTACACCTCCCCAACTGGCTGAGGACAAAGCACAGGGCAGGAGAGGAAAGCCCACCAGCCAGGGCAGTCAGGTCAGCAGAGACGTATGCAGAGATGCCCCACAGCTGCAAACACAGAAAAGGTCACGAGACTCAAGGAAGGTGAGGAAATGCCACACAGACGCCGGTCCAAACAAGACAGGTGTGGCTCTCTATCTACCACAATGAACTAAACAAAAACAGAAGGCTAATTAATTCATCAGGAAGACAGAGCAGTTTGTAACTCAACTACATCTAGGAACTTTATCTCAAAACTTTCAAAGCAAACGCTGACAAACCCTAAGGAATAAAATAAAGCCACCATCACAGTAGAAGATAATCTCAGAGCAGTGAAGAAAACTCTAAATGCAAACAATTTTGAACAATTAATGAGCTTGACCTTAAAGATGGATATAGACCTCTGATACCAACTTGAAAATACATTCTTTCAAGAACTCAGCTGTAACAATTATCCTCATGATAGGCAGAAACAAGCCTCAAAAAACTGAAAACATGGTAACATGCAGACTATATTGTAGCTTAATAATCAAAGGCCATAGTTAATTAGAAATAAAACCACCTTGTAAATAAGGAAGGCATAAAATAAGACATCAAAGACTAAGAAATACTTCAAATTGAATAACAAAGACTATTGATCATATCCAATGAGGAGAGGCTAACCTGTCTCAGAAGCATTTGTAGTCCGAGATATTCTTTTTTTTTTTTTTTTTGGTTTTTTGAGACAAGGTTTCTCTGTGTAGCCCTGGCTGTCCTGGAACTCACTTTGTAGACCAGGCTGGCCTCGAACTCAGAAATCCTCCTGCCTCTGCCTCCCAAGTGCTGGGATTAAAGGCGTGTGCCACCACTGCCCGGCTAGTTCGAGATATTCTAATAGTGAAAGGGATTCTAAATATTTTAAAAGTGAGAAGCATAAATAAGAAAGCAGCCCTCATCAGGAAACACTGACAGGAGGATAGGAAGACTGTACAGCTGTGAGGTAACAGCATCAGAAGCCAGTCCTAGGACAGTCACAGAGCAAGCGATGACAAACTCCAACAGTGAAGGCCATCAGTCACTCACAGAAACACACTGGAAAGCCAGATAAAATGGACGTGTTTCTTAAAACACACCACTCAGAAACACATTGGGGAAGGTTGATTATTCTTTGCTGTTTTTTCCCTTGTTGGAATGGTCCCATAGTTATTAAAAATAATCCTTCTAAAGGGACACAGAGGCAAAGCCTCAGTTCTGAGGAATGGGAACATCCATGTTGGTTCTACAGCTGGTGGGCTTTCAAGGGACACAGCGGATAGATGATGCTTCTGCTTGTTTTTAACTGGAAGCAGAGATGATAAACTTGAACTATATCTAACCTGCACTTGGTGTACTCCTGCTTCCTCAGGGGAATAGAGAGACCAAGGACCTAAAATCACCACTACACATGCAGGCACACAAGTTTGTGTACACATACTCACACCACACATACTTGCACATGTCCACACACAGAGGTGCAAGTGGGCACTCACACTGGAAGACATGTGACCCAACCTAAAACAACAACAACCAGTTCATGAAACAGAATTTTCCAAGTACCCTAGGCTAAAACCACCATCATAACCAAGACAGAGAAAGCCTTCTTATGTGCTACACCCTAAAATAAACAGCTCCATGTGCTCCATCCCCAAACTGCCACCATCACCACCACACACAGAGCCTCTTCTGTGCTCCAGCCTCAACTGTACACTTTACACTATCACTTCATAGTTTTCACAGTAACCCTGTCAAGTACACTTTTCCACTGTCACACAAGCAGTAAGCAGAAAAGTCAGTATTTAAGTCCATAGAATTCAATGCCCAAGTTGGGGCTCCACCTGAAAGAGAGCCCTCAATCGTGCATAGCTCTTCCTTACAGCTTATCAGGAAAAATTCACAACTTTGTTAATTTAGAAGAAAATAATTTAATTGGTAACTACAGTCTCAGCTGGTTCATTTAGAAATATCGCTAACTTCAAACAGCTCTTTCCCAGGATTCTCTCTCTCACACACCGGTCAGTGGGGCTTCCCACAGTGGCTCACACCAAAGCACAGCCTTTACTCTACTGTGGGAGGGCATGTGACTATAAGGCATGCTGTTATTAAGACATGTTACCATGACACAGTCAGGAGGCACCGTGTAATGACATGTTCCTGCCAAACAGGAAGCCCAACTCTTTTCTGGAAGCTTCAATTCTTGCTTTTTGCACTGAAGAAGAAGGCAGTGGCCAGGGAAGGCCTGGCCACCACTCTGGAGGCTTAAAGGCAAAAAGGATTTCTTGAAAACATGATGTTTCGCATTCTCCTGTTGCATTTCTTACCAAATACTAACAGGTGCCCCAAACAACAGCAGCAGCAGCAGCAGAAACTTAATATCATAAATCAATGGACTCAAGTCCTCGTGGTGAACACACGGTATGCGTGTGTTCCTGTGTGTTCATGGAGTCGCTGTGTGCACAGGCTTTACTTACTCCCTGCACCCTGCAGACACACGGGGTGGCACAGTGTACTTGCAGTCCATGATCATGGTCAGGGTCTCGCTGTCGTTGGCTTCTTGGAAGGGTGGCTGCCCACACACCAGCATGAAAAGGATCACACCCAGGCTCCATATGTCTACAAACCAAAGACGACATTTAAATACTGGAATATCCTCCTAGGAACATCAGGAAGAGGAAAGGTAGGAAAACAAGTATTTTATTCTTAATGTAAAAGTATCCAGAGCAGACTACAAAATCTCAAAAGAGTTGGGTTTAGGCCCTGTCTGATAAGAGAATTAGAAAATAAGTGTTCCCAGGTTTCTAAGCCAAGGGACAAGGTCCACTTTCCCCTAACTATAGCATCAAAGATAAGATGTTAAAATTGAAACTGGGAAGGACTTGCCTGAGGTCTGTATTACCTCAGTTGTTCTTAGCCTCATTCTGTGGTGGTGACTGGGTCATACAACTCCTGACAGATATAAAGGAGAAAGCTACAGCTCAGAGACACACAAAACACGGTTATCATGCAAATAAACAGTGAGAGCCTCCCATCAGAACAGGGAAGACATGGGGGTGGGGAGCAGAGAGACAGCTCAGCTGTTAGCACAAGCTGCTCTTGCAGAGGCCCTGAGTTCGATTCCCAGTGCCCACATAGTGGCTCATACCCTTCTGTAACTCCAGCTCCAAAGGATCTGATGCCCTCTTGTGGCCTCCATGTGCACTGCACTCATGTGCACTACCACTCCCACCCCTAACACACACAGGATTTTAAAAGTTTTTTAAAAATTAATTTTTTTTTAAAACTAGAAGGAGTTTCTTATCATTATAGTATCCCAGAACTTCCCAGCTCTGGACAAACGTCTGTCCTGAGAGGACCCTGCCAAGCGTGAAGCTGCCGGAACTAACACTGGAGGAACCGTAACATAACCAACCTCCTCCTCTCTCGTCTTTAAACAAGCCGGTCGGTGGAAAAACAAGAGTGATGCTTTTTTTGAACTTTTTTTTTCCAGAAAAAAAAAGGAATTTAAAGAAGGCATTACAAATTTTCATTCCAGAAATGAAAATATATGTGTGCTAATATAAATACACCCACACACACACACATGCACACGTGAGCACGCACAGGCTTGGAGGAAAACCTAGGCACTACGGGCCTGCCATGTCATCACAACTGCTAACAGGCAACTGCTGTTTTCATGTAAGCCTAAAATATCCAAAATAATGCAAGTTCCAAGCTAGGAAAATTAAAATTTGTTAATCATTTCTTTGATTTAAACGAAAAAGGAGGGCAACAAGGGAGAGTCCACCCATTCCCCAGTGTGGCTTTTCAGGTGTGGGTGTGCTTATGAAATGCAGTCAAACAGTCACAGAACAAGCCGCTGACATCAAAACACACACAGAGACCACTCAGTCTAATCCCTAGGGCACGGCGGGCCTGCTCTCAGAACGCATGAATGGTCTGACCTGCTGGCTGCCTTGATAGTGGATCTCAGAGGGCTCCACTAACTCAAGTAACTGCAGTAATGACTGCCAACCACACTTATTCTTTAAATAGCCATTGAGAAGTATTTAAGACCTTAAGGTTTTAAAAGGAAATGTATGTAACTGATATTTAACTTAAACTCTCCTTGTGTGAGTTTTAAAAGATTTACATTTATGTGTATGAGTGTTTTACAAATGTATGTATGTATGTATGCATGCATGTATGCCATATGCACGCAGTGCCATGGAGATCAGAAGAAGGTGTCAGATCCCCAGGGCCTGAAGTTACAAACAACTGTGAGCCATGATGGTCATGGACACACCTTCTCTTTCTTCTGTACGTTGCCTTGGTTACCATTTCTTAGGACAGCAGTAGCAAAGTAACTAAGGCAAGGGTCATTTCCTAAAGCACATGACCTTCTTTATAGTAGCATTCTGCCTACTGCATGTTGGAGGACAACCGAGAGCAGCACAACAAGCAACCCTCGAGTGTGGCTAGTGCGTGAGTAAGTTCCCATGTGGGACTACTTACAAGTTGAGGAACTTAGAAATACAGCCCTATACTAAGTAATGTGAGGAATTTTGAAGCGTGTCAGTTAAGAACTACGTGGGTACACATGACAGCTTCAGAAGTCAGCAGCCCTCCCAGAAATGAAGGATCAGCACTGAGCATGCACAGACTTACTGTTCTTATCATCCAGTGTAGCTTCAACTCATGTACATAGCACTGTGTACATAGGCAACCTATAGAGTCCTTGTAGTGTACATACAGGAAGGTCTGTTGCTGTGATGAAACACTGACCAAGAGCAAATACTTACCAGAGGCCAGGATGTATCTGGCTGACATTGAGGGCACAGGCCATCATGAGGGAAGTTAGGGTCAGAACTCGAATACAGAGTTGCTGGCAGAAAGCCACAGAAGAACAAGCCTGGCTGGCTCACTCTGGCTTAGGACTAGTTAGCTTTCTTATACAGACTATGATCACCTGCCCAGGTGATGTGCCACCACAGTAGGCTGGGCCCTCCTACATCAACTAATAACCAAGACAATCCCTCAAAGATATGATGCAGAGGCCAACCCAATAAAGACAGCTACTCAACTAAGACTTCAGGTGATTCTAGGCTGTCAAGTTGACAGTTAATGCTAAGACAGACACATACCAATACTATTATCATAGATATACAAGGGACTTGAGTGTTATGGGAGTTTGATACGGTACATCCTGGAACCAATCTTCTGTTGACATTGAGGACTTTATTTCTACTCCAGATTTGTTTCTCTTGTCCTTGAATCATTTTACTTTTTCCAATACAGGAGCCAAAGGAAAATGATAAAAACAGACTACTAGCTAGGTACGGTGGCATACACATAGTGGATCACAAGTTGAGGTCAGCCCGAGAGAGCCCATCTTACAACAAAACAAGCAGTAATAACAAATAGTCCACTAAACAAATGTGGAATATTCACAAATGATTTTAAAATGTATCTATCGATTTGGACCAGAAAAGATGCTTCAATGATTAAATGCTTGCTCTGCAAGCATAAAGACTGAAGCCCACATATATGTCAAATGAGCAGGACAGCCACCTGCATCTATCTTTAGAAGATGGAAACAGCATCCCGACAATAAACTGTCTAGTGAGATGAGACATTTCAGGACATTCTGGTTTGACTGAGAGACCCTGCTTCATTGAATAATGTGGAAGAGCTACCATGGGCAATTTCTGGACATCAACCTTGGGTCTCCATATATATGTATACACACACCCACACACGCATGTGCCCACACACACACTCTCTCTCTCTCTCTCTCTCTCACACACACACACACACACACACACAGAAAAATGAAAGAGAAGCAGTGTGACAGTTATCTGTATCCCTAGGAAGCTGTTGTGGGAACGAGAGGATGAGCACTGAAATCTTGCCAAGTGTTCAGAGCCACTGAACTGCCCTTCCGTACTCAGCAACATCAGGCACTGTCCAGGCAGAGCAGAGGCCTTTGACCTTACAAGATTCTCATTTCACCGAGGAAAGTCAGAGCTAAGTTCCAGGGGCACAAAGGCAACAAGAGGAAGAAAAAAAAGGATGGGGATGGTGGGAAGGCCGGCAAGGAAGGCTTCTCGGTAATGGGGCGCACTGCTGAGGACTTGGGAGCCTCAGTCCTTTCATGGTTTGAACACGTGGCCCCTAGCAAGAGGTGCCATTTCCCAGGGTTCGGAGCTTTTAGGAGGGGAGCTGGAAAGTACAGGCAGGTAACTAGGCATGGCCTTGATGATGATGGACTGAAAATTCATAGACCTTTCATTCATTTCTGTTAGAAATTTTGGTTACAACAATACGAAATATAATATAGACAATTGGTACCATTAGTGTGGTGATGGTGTGATACACCTGGATATGAGGCTTCAATATTAGAAACTGGTTTGTGGGAGAACAGAGATGAGTTTGGAGGCCCAAGATAGGAAAGCCCTAGAGTGCAATTATCTCTTTTGGGTGGACCTTTCTGGTCAGAATTCAGAGGACTAAGCCAACAGAAACATGAACAGCAAAGGCTGTGCCCAAAAGGCTCGATCACTGCTGTTGCTTTCAGCCAGCCTTACAGGGAACGTCAGAAGCAAAGGTGCAGGCTTTGAAAAATATGAAATGGAGCATGATCACAGTGAAGGCTAAGGAAAGAGACATCAGTGAGCTACAGCTAGTACAGGGAAGGAGCAGTTAGCACCAGACCCAGGGAGGGCTCCACGGTGTAAAAATGCAAAAGCATTTTAAAACATTCATTTAAAAAGACAGCATCATAGGGATGCTCTGTGCAAGCAGTGTTATTTCCCAAGGTCAGTCATGGGGGCACTTAGAGGCTGCTGCAGCAGGGGTGCAAGGTCACCCAGATAGTTCTTGAGCAGGTAGAACTCAGTACTGTCTCTGTGATATTCCAGCAAGGTAGGAAGCTGGAGGCAGGAGCTGATGCAGAAGCCGTGGAGGGATGCTGCTCACTGGTTTGCTCCCCATGGCTTGCTTCTGTCTGCTTATAGAACCCAGGACCATCAGCCCAGGGATGGCCCCACCCACAATGGGCTGGGCCCTCCCCATCAATCAGTAATTAAGAAAATGCCCTAAAAGCTTGCCTACAGCCCAGTCTTATGGAGGTTATTTTTTTAATTGACATTCTCTCCTCTCAGATGACTTAAAACTAGCACAGAGCCCATGAGTGTTGCAAATGGCAGGGCCACAGGAAGGAACTCAGATGATGCCAGCGTATGCTCTGGCCATTGGCTGTAGAACGATCAGATTTGATCTGCTTGTCAGGTTTCAATCTTTGATCTAGTCTTTCCTGTTTTCCTATTCCTCCCTTTTAGAAGGGACATGTTCACTCTGTACCTCTGCATAGTGAAAATATTTCACACAAGGTTTACAGCTAAGAGACATTAGTCTCAGACAGACTTTGAATGTTGACTCTTAGAACAGTGTAGGGACTGGTATGACTATGGGGAAGAAACACATTTTACATAGAGATGGCCATGAGCCTCCGAGGCCAGGAGCAAAATGTTAAGGCTAAAGTCTGGACTGTTCCCCACTGCTAATGTTCTGAGCACTCGACCCTTAGCTTGAGGTGCCATTTGGAAGGCTGTGGCACCTTTAGGTTAAACCTGGAAGAAGCAAGTGGGCAGGAACTGTTCTTTGAGGGGTGCCTGGCCCTGCTTCCTCTCTGTTCCTGACCTCCAGCAGTGTGAGTGGAGCAGCTCTGCTATACACCCCTACCAGAGACCAGCCAGGCATACCTCCCCTGCTGTGACCTAATGAAATGCTCATTCCCCAAGTTCTCATAACCTAAGACAACAAATCTTTCCTCACTTAAGTTGCTTCTTTCAGGTCCTAACGAAGGTTCCCAGGAGCAGACATCTGGTATGAAGGCCAGAAAGGATGACAGCAGAATTACCGCTCATAAGTTGGAGAGGGAGGGGACATTATCTTAATAAAAATTCATCTTCGTACTATTCCATTTTTCCATTAAAAGTTTTAACACAACTATAAGCTCCTGAGCCTAAGGTGCTCGTAGCGCTCCCATCCAAGTCCAGGCTGCAGAAACTGGGACACAGAGACACCACTTTACCTTCATTTTAAAAACACAATAGTGAGACTGTGTGCAGATATGTCAACAATGTTAATGTTACTATTTCAAGTGACATTTTGATTTCAGACCCAACTATCAAGGCTCTTGGTTGACAAAAATGGAAAAATGCTTACTTAGTAAATATAAAAAAAGCCCGAACTTTCAATTTATGGTAACAAAGGAAGAAGAGGACAAATCTGAAGTCTGATGATATAGAGGATGGGAATCACTGGTAGTTCTCAGGGGAACTAGAAATATAATTCCCAAATGAGTCTAGAAGTCTCCCCTACAGGCACATGGTGGGATTATCAATCACAATGCAGTCGAATGGTGCTAATTCTCAGGTTGATGTAGAGTTTATGTTAGAAAGTCCTTTTAGGAAGGTTATCAAAAGATCAAAATGAAAACAAGACAGACAAAAGAACATGCCAATTTAAAAAATAATTTCTAATGTGAATTATCCAAAATAAAAATGAGAAAGTAATAAAATGGGAAGAATGAGGTTTTAGATGGAAGCCTCTATTATTTTCCTTGAGCTCTCTTTTAACAGAACTGGTCAGCAGTCAGTGGGTAAACAGAGTCAGAGCTCTAGTCCCTGCTGATGAAGCAGCGACTGCAACACCTCCCACACCCACGAAAACGCACTTCCTGCAACTGACATGCGACCTGTGTAAGACACCCGGGATGATTCCCAGAAGTATGAGGACCCTGGGAACCTACAACAAAAGCTGGTCCCTTGTTTCCTGTGTGATAAGTATGACACTTAACTGCCTATAGTTTACCACAATGAACTCCTATTTACCCAGCAAGAGCTACTGGTCTGAATCCAAAACCACCTGGAGCGCTGGTTACTAAAGGTTTTTTCCTACTCCAAACAGGGTTTGTGGTTAGTCCTGAGGACAGTAAAGCCAGCACAAGAATGACCTATCAGGTGTGTCAACAGACCGCTAACAGAGAAGCTGGCGGGCTGTGCTCAGGGGCACAGGTATGCCCGAAGCCCTGGCTTCCGTCCCTAGCAGCACAAAATGGTAAACCCAGCACAAGGCAGAAGAGGGCAGAGGAACCTAGACGAGACTCTCTCGTGCAGCAAGCTGTCTCTAGCACCCTGTTTCACTATTCTCTATTTTGAAGCATGGTTTCAGGGGGAAGCAGTCCTTCCTTAGCAGAGTCAGGAGTGGATCACCAGAGTGGTCTCCACACTTCCTTTCCAGCAAGACTTGAGAAAATAAAAATGCTCTGTGCAAATAAAAATCTATAGACTTTGTCCCAAATTGTTCCCATCTGCGGCCCAGCTTCACCAACGGCACGTCTATACTGCATCTAAGCTTAGGAAACAGCTTAGATTGCCCATTTACTCTACAGGTCCTGTGACTCCCAAGTCAAGGACACAATTCTACCGTGTGCTAAAATTCTCCCCCTACAACCCTCATCTTTGTTAAGCTTCTTCATATTGCCTTCCAACCTAGAGACGGAGGACCCGGAAATCACAGCAGTAGGCGGCCGTTACTTTTCCACCATTGTGCAGAGCTCTCTGAATGCAGAACACATTCTCTGGACCCAGCTGAGTCTGCCTCTGCGGTTAACCTGAGACCATGCAGAGCACAGATCTGTAAGTACTGTGGAAACAGCAGCTCCAGACTGCAAGGGCAGGCAGTGCTTATTCCCATCTTTAAAAAAAAAAAAAAAAAAAAAGCTAAGAGAAGGCCTCTAAGGCGTGCAGCAGACCGCAGAGGGTGATCAGTTACCGTTTGCTTTAGTCAGCTGTTTACCACCTTGTGCAAACTTGTTTGCTCAAGTCAAAACAGAAAAGTTCAAGAATCCAAAGAGTTATCAGCCACACTGTGAGCGCGTGCTCGCACACACATACACATCCTCACTATGAGGTTGCATACACACACAAACACATCCATAGCCACACTGTGAGCTTACACACATCCACATCCACACTGTGAGCTTGCACACACACATCCAGCCACACTGTGAGCTTGTGCACACTCCCACACACATCCACAGCCACACAGTGAGTTTGCACACACACACACATCCATTCGGGCAGGCAGGCAACAGACACTAACTCAGCATTCCTGCACATCCCACTTACAAACCTTATGTCAGGAAACAGCTTTCATAAGTGAAGAAAGTAAGATAGTCAAGAAAAACGAAGCCAAACCACAGGCCACTTCTTTTAGCATGGCTTTATGAGAAGAACATGAACCACCGTAGCCAACTTATCTACCTTCCATGAGTCTAATCTTTTCTTCTATCACTTCTCTGGTAACTAACTTCTTGGTGATAGGTGATATCAACTGCTTCTGGGTATAGAGCAGATCGCTTGTTCCACACCCCCCCCCCCAGAGTGTGTGTGTGTGTGTGTGTGTGTGTGTGTGTGTGTGTGTGTGTGTGTGTGTGTGAGATATTCTTTACAGGAATGGGAATGAAAGGACAAAGGAGGAGGCCTCAACATAGTCTTGTATTCTTAGAGACAGGAAGCCTTCACTTGTAATGGGACAGTCTGTGGGGTTCCCTCAAGGGACTTACAAATCAATCTCTCCATAACATAAAAATTCAATCTTTTCCTTCCTGTCTTTTTTTTTTCTTCTTCTTTTGGTTTTTTCAAGACAGAGTTTCTCTGTGTAGCCCTGGCTGTCCCAAAACACCCTCTGTAGAGCAGGCTGGCCTTGAATTTAAGAGAGCTGCTAACCTTTGCCTCCCAACTGCTGGGATTAAAGGCATGCACCACCACTGCCTGGTGGATTATTTCTATTTTTAACACAAGTAACTGCTTCAAAGATTATTAACACTCAGTAAACCCATGTATGTTCCACAAAAATCTATAGCTGTCATAAAACATTTTTTTCTAAAACTAGGATTACTGACTATCTTTGTATGTAAGTATGTATGTGAGTGTGTGTATGTATGTATATGTGTGTCTATGTCCATACATGTGTGGAGATGTTTATGTATATGTCCATGCATGTGTCTGTGTGATCTCAATACTAATATGTGGAGGGAATGTAAGGAATCAGGCAGTGTTGGTGGCTGTTCTGACTACTTCTGTTTCCCTGTTTCAGGACAGACTGATTTGCATGTTCTTGGTGAAGGGGACACCAAAATCAGAGCAGTCACAGGTAGCTACCCAGTTATATTCCAAGACAAAGTTCAACTGAATGCACTGATTCCTTCAAATTTTCTACCTAATCAAAACAACCCCTCAAGGAATTGCTAAAGACAATGCTGAAGAATTAGTTACAAATGTACACCTTTACAAAATTAGATCTTTTTGATCTACCTCCCTTTTATAAGCTTTAGGGGGAAATCTCTAGCTGTCATTCAATTTTATTATAGTAGTGATCTCAAAGTCTGAGATGTTCACATCATCAAAGTAAAAACCATGGAGACAAGGGTATGGGCACAGCAGCACACATCGAGAGACAAGGGTCTGAATAGAGCAGTACACATGGAGAGATAAGGGTGTGGACACAGCAGCACACATGGAGAGACAAGGGTGTGGACACAGCAGCACACATGGAGAGACAAGGGTGTGGACACAGCAGCACACATGGAGAGATAAGGGAGTGAACCTACCAGAACACATGGAGAGACAAGGGAGGGAGCACAGCAGCACACATGGAGAGACAAGGGAGGGAGCACAGCAGCACACATGGAGAGACAAGGGAGGGAGCACAGCAGCACACATGGAGAGACAAGGGAGGGAGCACAGCAGCACACATGGAGAGACAAGGGAGGGAGCACAGCAGCACATATGGAGAGACAAGGGAGGGAGCACAGCAGCACATATGGAGAGATAAGGGAGGGAGCACAGCAGCATACATGGAGAGACAAGGGAGGGAGCACAGCAGCACACATGGAGAGACAAGGGTGTGGACACAGCAGCACACATGGAGAGACAAGGGAGGGAGCACAGCAGAACACATGGAGAGACAAGGGAGTGAACATAGCAGCACACATGGAGAGACAAGGGAGGGAGCACAGCAGCACATATGGAGAGACAAGGGCATGGACACAGCAGCACACATGGAGAGACAAGGGAGGGAGCACAGCAGAACACATGGAGAGACAAGGGAGTGAACATAGCACACATGGAGAGACAAGGGAGGGAGCACAGCAGCACACATGGAGAGACAAGGGAGGGAGCACAGCAGCACACATGGAGAGACAAGGGAGTGAACATAGCAGCACACATGGAGAGACAAGGGTGTGAACACAGCAGCACACAGTGAGAGACAAGGGCGTGAACACAGCAGTACACATGGAGAGACAAGGGTGTGAACACAGCAGCACACATGGAGAGACAAGGGTGTGAACACAGCAGCACACAGTGAGAGACAAGGGCGTGGGCACAGCAACACACATGGAGAGACAAGGGAGGGAGCACAGCAGCACACAGTGAGGACTCTTTTATGATGTATCGAGTGAACTCACTAGAGAACGCTTTGTCAGGACACAGTGACTTCACAGCTGGTTCCAGGTAGTAAACTGAACACTTCAAACCCCCACTCAGTCTTATACAACCAGTTTGACTCTGAACACAAAGTAGAAATGTCTCCACTCAGGACAAATGTGGTGTGATTCCATCTATCTGGTTATTACAACACAATTAAGAGTATGAATAATCGGCACTTGATAAACTTGAAGCCTGTGGAAACTTGACACTTGGGTTTAACAGCTGCTGAGGTAAGGTTTCTGCTGATTCTGCATAAAACCCAAAGTGTACTGAAAATGGGTGAAAAGCCGGACGAGTATCAGCTGGAGAAATCCCTTTACATAGAACCACTCAGCTGAGACAAACGGGCTTCCTTCAGAAGTCTCGAAGTGTTTAATGAAATGAAGCTTAGGGAAACTGAGGCATGCGTTTTAAAAAGGATACAGCATCACCCTAGAAAACATAAAATGTTAAATTTTCCAGAAGGCTTGACTTCCTTGTTAGAAGAGAAAGAAAAATAAACTTTAAGACAGCAATGAGTTCCACAATTCTCTCATCAATGTATCTATTCTTGGGTCAGTTGTCTACACCTGACACCTTAACTAGACATGGGACATACAAATGTACACACCTTGTTTTCCTATATTCAAAAAACATCAGGATGTCTTCAAGAAATTTCAGCAAATATATAACCAGGGTGACTCTGTCAGACAGTGCCTTCATATTATAACTTTAGCCAGAAAGTTCTCTAAAAAACTAGCTACCTACTTCTTGGTTATAAAGTGAATATTTACTGTTTTCTAATTATGAAAGCAAAGAATACTTAATGCCAGTAAGAAAGACATACTGGCAGCCGGTTAGGAGCCCCCCTCCCAGAGCTCTGACATCATAAACAATCCTGAGTAATAGCCTGTTAAAGATTCTATAGTGTTGATCATTTTCCCCCAAGTTCTTTAAGGTGTAATTCTTCCCAGTTCTTAGGGTGCATCCAGCAAGTCCCAACAAACGCAGTTACATAAGCACACCACAGTCAGGTGCAAAGCATCTTCACCTCATCAGCTTGCAGTTTCTATCTGCTGCCCTGTGGTTAAACCCAGCTTCCCGCAAAACCCCCACGGGTCTATTTTGTGTCCTCTAAGCTTTGCCATCAAGTGTAGGCATGTGGTTTCATCAGAGCATTTGAGACTCCTGATCAGGAGCACTCAGTTGCATAGCTGGTCTACAACGTCCGTATAGCTGGCTACACCGTATAGCTGGGGCAATCATGAACAATGCAACTAAAGGCATTGCTTTTGCTTAGGTTTCTGGGGTGGAGGCATGTGTGCTGGAGATTGAACCCAGAGAAAGAACTCTACCACGGAGCCACATTCCCAATGTTTACAGGCTATTATATTAACATACACGCTCACTTGCCTTGAGTAAAGGCCCAAGAGTGTGTTTGCTAGGTGACTGTAGAATAGAAATGTCGCCATTTCTAAAGAGATAACTTGATCTTATGGTTCCATCGTAAAGGTGCTGAGTTTGGGTTGTTCCATCCTGAGTGTCCTGTCACTCCTTGCTATTGTCAGTTCTAAAAATCACATAAAAGTTACTACAGTGTGAGCTCCACAGCAGTCAGGGCCACACAGAGACCCTGCTTGGAACAAAACAAAAAGCAAACAGAAGTTACTGCCATCCTAATAGGTATGATTTTTAGCTTGTGCTTCTGGAGTGGCCAATGGACTCAGTGCCTAGGTGTGTTCATTTGACATCTCTTCTTCCTGTACATGACTTTTTTGTTTTTGTTTTTTTGAGACAGGGTTTTTCTGTGCAGCTCTGGTTGTCCGGGAACTCACTCTGTAGACCCGCTGGCTTCGATCTCAGAAATCCACCTGCCTCTGCCTCCTGAGTACTGGGATTAAAGGTGTGGGCCTGCCACCCTGCCTGGTGGCTCTGGTCCATTTTGAAGCTAGGCTGCCTTTGGTCACCGAGTCACTTTTATTGTTACAGTTTTGTGTTGTTTTTGTTTTGATTTGTGACAAAATGTTGCTGATTAGTCCAGACTGGCTTCCAGCTCATGATCCTACCTCAGACACCATGCCCAGCTACTACACCAAGCTGAGAGTGTTTAACACACTCTGGAAACAAGTTCTTTATCAGGTAAATGATTTGCAAGTATTTTCTCTCAGCTTATTTTCTCTCAACTCTGATGAAATTAAATTTAGATTTTTTTTTTAATGAAACATGTTTTTTGTTGTGACATCTAAAACAGCTTTGCCTGAGCTGAGATGGCAAGGACTGGCATGGTTTTTCCTAGAAGCTCTGTCTTACACTTAAGCCTATGAGGCAAGCTGAGTTTATACAAATGGTAAAGGTCCTATCTATCTGAGCCCTCTTTCTGCTTGCAACCATATTGAAAAATTGTCTTTTCTCCACTGAATTGCTTCAGCCTTTTTTTTCTGAGAGGAAGCTGACTCTGTATCTATGTTATTTATGAATTTTCTACTCAGTCCTTTCTGTATGTGTACCCTTCACACAACGTTGTCTACCACACTCTTGATCGCTATAGTTTTATACTACATTCTGAATACGCTAATCACTTGTAAGATAAAATGTTTTCTTCTACAGTACCTACTTACAAGTTGTTTAATGAGACTCTTCTGAACTGCTCAGGAAGGCCAAGCACAGACCAATACACAGCTTTCCCCTCAACTCTCCATAGACAAACCTTTAGTTGAACACGAATATGTCTGACAGATTGCATCCCAAGGGGTCTGCCATGCCTTCTCCCCAGTAAGCCATCCTTCCAGTCAGCATCTACAATAGTTCTCCTCCTGCTATCTTCTGAGTACACTAGTCCTGTTACTTTGTACAGTCAGCCTCTACAATAGTTCTCCTCCTGCTTCCTTCTGAGTACACTAGTCCTGTTACTTTGTACAGTCAGCATCTACAATAGTTCTCCTCCTGCTTCCTTCTGAGTACACTAGTCCTGTTACTTTGTACACATGACTTGAATAGCCAACTGAAGGACCAGTCTAAGATGCAGAGGGACTGTGTGGGGCCCCGGCCTCCTCTCAAGGGTCACAGCAGACTCAGACACGAAATCAACAATGCACACTCTGGTGCACACTCCCCAGGCCGCACGCCAGAGGTCATCACGGAAGCCCGGGTCAGCAGTGAAGGAGCTGGAGCAGCAGAAGCACGGCCCTCCCACCGGCAGGCTTTACAACAGGCTCTACCCACACTACCTACTAGCTGAAAGCTGGAAACGGAAGTGCTGAGCTTGCTAGCATTTTATATAAAATTACTGCAAATCTGTAAGAAACTCCGAATGATAGCCATAAACAAAATACACGTGGTTTGTCCATTATAGGCACAAAGGACTGTGAGTTTTGTTTCTTGTTTTTCTCTGCTGCCTGGTGCACTGCCAAATCAGGGCCAACTCAAAAGTTATTAGCAGGGTGTGGTGATTCATACCTAGAATCCCAGCACTCTGGAGGCTACAGCAGGAGGACAGGAAGTACAAAGCCAGACTCTGCTTTAAATTAGGAAAGAAAAGGTGAAGGAAGGGAGAGACTCAAATGTGTGTATGTGGGGGGGGGAAGGGTTAGTGCATAAACAGATCTATATAAACTGACAGTTTAGGAGTCTCAGCACCCCATCTCATATAAAGCAACCCCATATTCACATGACAGCCTCCTCTCCTCCCTCAACAATGCCAGAGAGTCAATGGTTAGACAGAGGCCACTCATTCTCTACCAAGAACCCAAACTTCCTTAACTGAAGCTATCATTTCAATATTGAAGCTAGATGGCCGTCGCCCGGCAGTGGTGGTGGCGCACACCTTTAATCCCAGCACTTGGGAGGCAAAGGCAGGCGGATTTCTGAGTTTGAGGCCAGCCTGGTCTACAGAGTGAGTTCCAGGACAGCCAGGACTACACAGAGAAACCCTGTCTCGAAAAACCAAAAAAAAAAACCCAAAAACCAAAACAAAAAAACAAACAAACGAAGCTAGACGGTCAATGCCAGCAATTTGTATCAAGTTGTTTTCTTATAACCTGGTAACAGCTGTACCTGTATTGGACAGACAGCAAAGCACCCGCTGAGAACAAAGTTAAGCCTGAGAACAGTGGGACTCTGCCCCTCAGGGAACCATGGGTTTGGCTGGTCCCACTGTGCCATCTGAAAACACATTTGCACTGGCTGACTGAAGGCTGAGACCAGTTCTGAGAAGAAGCAGATAGCAAGCCCTCAGGAGTCCAAAGGTGTGATCCTAATGACGCCTTGTGACAGCCGAGCCCAATTAGCAAATGGTGTTCTCTAATAGAAAGGCTTTTTTGTGTAGTATCTGAAAAGCATAAAATCACTAAAACTCCCAAACCAAAAAGGCTACTTTAGCTGTTGCAATACAAGCTTGGAGATGACTTACACTTAATAAGATTTATTTACATCATCTGATCCTGGTATTATGCTGGACTCATTGTCTTGTAAGAATCTGCTCCACCAATTTCAGTCCTCTACAAAGTTAAGTACTGCTAAACAGAAACAAGAACCCTTCCCTGGCACAGTGATGGGTCATACCACCTGGGCTTCTCTCTGTCTACCAAGTCTCGGTCCACAGAGGGTCTCCTATGAACCTTGGTAAATACATCACGGTCCAGAGCAGAGCTAACTGTGTCAAATGAGTTTAAAAGCATATAGTAGATGTGCTGAACACCTCCGATCCATTACAGTGTGTAGTGTAGTTGGTGCATGGCCATTGGCTGACTGACTCTTCAGGCACAGCCTTGTCTAGAAACCTGGGCTCAGATTTTCTATTATCATTTCCTACCCAAAAAACAGCTAGATAATTTATAGTAAGATAGATAATCTACAGTAGGAAAAGTGGGAGGGGGCATTGAGATGGCTCAGTGCTTAAGAGCACTGGTTGTTCTTTCAGAGGACTTGAGTTCAATTCCCAGCACCCACCCATCTGTAATTCTAATTCCAGGATATCTGATGCCCTCCTCTGGCCACCACAGGCACTGCACAGACATGATACAAATACATGCAGGCAAAACACCTAAACACTTTCACTTTATTCAACCTCTCCACCACCCCACCTTTATTTTCAGCAAAGGGGCATCATGCCCAGAGCCTTGGCTCCAGGCCTTCAATCTACCTTGGAGAGGGTCTCTATTCCCTCAAATCCCCAGACACAGAGCCACAATGGCTGACAGACTACAGTTTTTGCCTTCCTAAGTTTAAATTTAAGGATATTAGTTTGGGCATTAATTTTATGAAACACAGAATGCGTTTGAGTGTTTATGTGCCTGCAGGTGTATAAGTATGTGTGGAGGCTAGGGGCAGCCTCAGCTGAGTGTATACGTGCCTGCAGGTGTATAAGTATGTGTGGAGGCTAGGGGCAGCCTCAGCTGCTGTTCCTTAGGCACCAATCACATCTTTATTCTTTCTGAGACTGGGTTCTCACTGACCTGAAACTTATCAAGTAGACCTCACAGGTCTGTCTCTCTCCACCTACTTAGCACATACACTATCACACCTGGATGTTTTAAAAGTATGGGTTCTGGGGATGAAATTCAGGTCCTCCAACCATTTTACCAACTGAGTTATCTTCCTAATCTTTGACTTTATTTAAAAACAACAACAACAAAAAGCTCATAGACAAAACCTGGGTAAGTCAGTGTTTTAAAAAGCCAGGAAATTATCTAAGTGTGATTACTAATAAGAGGGGAGTGAGACAGAGAAGCTGGTGAAGGCATATGTCTGGAACGAAAGCTATGAAGAAGCCTTGTTTCTACAGATCAGTCTGCATGGTTAACTCAGCTCTGCACTGATCTGCCCTACCACTGTCAGCATCGTAAGTGAGAGGCTGATTGACAGAAACCATAGTCACTGAAAGAATTATATCACACACTGCCCAAGGCCATCCTCAGCCACATAAGCAAGTCTGAGCCATCCTGAGCTACAAGACACCTCTTTCAAAACAAAACAAACAAACAAAAACCCAGAAACTTGTTCTAACCACAAAATTCTTTGTTTTACAAGCCAGTTTTCCTTCTTCAAAAGGCTTACATTTAAAAAAGGGCAAAAGAAAAAGTAGGCTCCCTTTTATAATCTCAGCACTCAGAAGGTTGAAACAGGAGGGTTTTGAGTTGGAGGCCAGCCTGGACCACATACCAAAACTATCTCAATGAAGAGGAGTGTTTTGAGCATGAGACCTGATGGTGTGGCCATTCTGCATCTACATGCATTTCTGAGTTTATATGGTTGACGCCTACCTGTTCTTAAAGCACTGCTGAAATTCCAGCCTCACCTGTGTCTACACTGATGTGATGGGATAGAGAGGTTATGATCTTGAACTTCTGACCCCTCTTCCACCTCTTGGATACTGGGACAACAGGACAACAGTGTCTTGCCTGAACCACATCAGGTTCATGCAGCAGTGGGGGTTTGTTAAACCCAGGGCCTTCTGTATGTCAGGCAAGTGCTTTATCAACTAAGCTACATTTGTTTTTAACACAAAGACTAACCCACTACACAACAAATACCAGCACTTACTTTTTTTCTTTCTTTCTTTCTTTTTATTTTTCTTTAACTTTACATTTTTTAAAAGGGACAGTCTCACCCTCCCTCCCAGGCTCACCCTCCCTCCCAGGCTCACCCTCCCTCCCAGGCTCACCCTCCGTCCCCACTTTCCCACAGCAGCTGACATTGTAGAAATTCCCCTGAGGATAGGTTTCTGGAGTAGAGAGTACCTCAGACACTTTCTTCCACAACCAGAGGGAGTCAGGATCTAAGGCCAAATGCCCCACGGGACAGCGGCCATAGCACAGACCAAAGCATTCTGTGACTCTCCAAAACAGGACACACTGAGCACTGAGGCAGGTTTGTCAGTGGTCAGAGGGCTTTTGTGTTGGGCACTATTACTGCAGGAGGAAGTAATAGAGCCCAGAGAACTGGAGAAGGTCTGGCCATGCAGGGGGCCCTACCTGTGGAGAAGAAGGACCTCACAGACCTTGTGGCAGGAGAATCCTAGACAAGATTATTCAGTTCCAGGCAAAGGAACAGGAGATAACAAGGTCAGGAGACAGATCTAGAGTATGACCAACTGTAACCACAGCAGATGCCACCAGAACCATTAAATAAACAGTCCAGAGCACACTCATGAGTGTGCACATCCCCCACTCGTCCTCCCTCCCTCCCAGCCTCACACACTCAGACTTACAGGATGAGCCCCAGTGTTCAGATGTGTCACACCCCAGTGAGCAGAACACTCCCTAACTATGGCAGATGGGAAGCAGAAGCAGAGAGATGCTGACGGCTCGCACAGCTACTCAGACCTCAGTGTTTTAAAGTTGCTTGTGCACAGTTTGGATGCAATTTATTACAGGCAGGCTCAGAGATGCCGTCCTAAGGCTCCCTCTGGCCACTACCATGCCACCATCCCTCTAACCCTCACACTCATCAACATGTTCCCCACAGTGTTACCACAAGAGAATCCCATAAATGGAATTAGGGTATACAGTCTTCTGGTATGAGGTGGGGTTTTTGTTTTTGCTATGAGATAGTTCTCTTTGTAACTAAAGCTGGCTTGAATTCCTGATCCTCCTGCCTCTCCTTTCTTAGTGGTGGAATTAAAGCATGCACTTCCCACCTTCAGGATGAACTCAAGATCTTCAATAAGGAACATCTTTATTGCTGCACAAACCTATGGTGGACTTGTGGGTTGATGTGAGCACAGCTATTTATCACAGCAGAAGTGTGACCACAGGGCTGCATGGTAACTGTACATTTTATTTTGTAAGAAGCTGCCGCACTATTTCTAAATCTGGTCTTATTTTATTAGTGATTCCTCCGAAATCCTGGTTATTGGTTGTTGGTGATGGGTTTTGTTTGCTTTTTAACTTTAGTTATTCTAGGTCCTCTGCCTTTCCCTACAGACTTTCAATATCTCTGTGTATAAGGAGCTCTGGGTATCAGGGCAACAGGATGACACCTACACTGCACTCTCAGTCAGTGAATAGGGTCTGCTCTGCATTATCTCAGGTCTTTGATTTTCCACATTAGCATTTCATCACTTTCAGTTAGATATGTCCATATACCTTCCTATTTATTTCATTACAAATGATACTGTTTTAATTTTGTCCTGCATGTGTTTATTCATTATTTACAGAAATACATTTGTGTTTTCTCTGATTTTAAGTCCGGTGAGCTGAACTCATTTATTAGTAAGTTTTTTGTAGATTTCTTGAGACTTTCCAGGTAATTAACCATGTCAGTTATAAGTAGTGACAGTTTTATTTCTTCCTTCCCACTGTGTATGCTTTGGAGCACTGTTAGGAATAGCAATTAGACATCCTGCCTTGTTTCTGGGGACAGGAACCAAGCATGCAGCCTTCACAGTAAAGGGCCACAACGCACAGGTCTCGGTCTGTGGATGAGATTGCTCCTGGTTACCCCCAGTTTACTGAGAGCACGTAAAGGCCAGTACTTGAATGCAGAATGGAGCACAGACTTAGGAAGAATTCTACCATGTGTATATTAATATGCATGAGTATACATTCATGATTTAGGATGATCAGCACTAAATGCAGAGCCATGAGTATAAGAAATACTACAGAGTACACACTTAAATATTTTCACATATTTGTAAAATGTGTACATACACAATACAGAGAGCATATACAAATATTAAACTATATGCTTAATCTGAAGCCAACCTTTCATTATATTAATGTGAGGCCATGTTTAAAGTAACTTAGATTTCATTTCTATTTATTCTATAACTGGTCATATTAAATTAATGCTGACACTGTCTATTTCATCTTTGAAATGTTTGTCTATAAATTAGGAAGCATCTAATATAGTTTTCAGGTCAAAAAATATAATATCCCAGGAAGACTCCAAATCTCAAGAGAGATTTTAAAAAGTCTCAATGCCAAATCTAATTTTAACTTGAAACTTTAAAATCTTAGAGAAGTCAAGAAGTCCTAAGCAATGTCAGGGCACTGCACTGTAGAAGAGCCGGAAGCCTGAGGCCCAACAGTTTTCATAGCTCAGTTTCTACAAGGAAGAAACCTGAGTAAGTGCTTTCCTAGAACTGTTTTAGGAAATGACAAAAAAAAAAAAAAACCAAAACAACAACAACAGAAATCTCCATGAAGTCCCAGTATACCTCTACCTGTTCTACTACAGGTAACCCCACTGTCCACTGCCACACTGCAGTCTCTCCACAGTACCCACAAGGCTGTTACCAGAGATTCCAGAGTTTTTATGCAGACCATCATTTCCTCTCCCTCTCCAACAAGAAGTCAGCTTGACAGAGCTGTCTGAAGCCCACTGAGGAGAGTGGAGCAATAGCCTCCAGAAGGTGATCTAGTCGGTCCCCATGCCGCCATTCCACCCCCTACATTCCTAGACGTGGCAGAAAAGGGGCTACAGAGGATGGAATGAAGGACAACTCCCAAAACCCAGCCCCAGGACCTTCTATGGTGCTTCTTTCTAGACTCACACTGGACACAGGAAGGAACTGACCTAAGGGATGGTATTCTGATTTTTCTACCTCCTAACTGTACCTAGGCCTAGCAGACCAGCTCTAGGCAGGAAATATGGACCGTGGGTTTGGAAAAGAAGATGGCATCTAGAGGAGCTACTGAACCTGTCATACAGTAAGTCCAGAAGCCAGCACTTCCCACTTAGGTGCACAACCTGCCTTTGTCTATCCACTAGGAGGCAGCAACACCCGGACAACATGGGCGACGGCGGCAAGCTAACGGAAAATCATAGACACAAGATGAACAACCAGCCAATGTCTCCTCGCACCCAGGAAAAGTGCATGTGAGCAGAAGCAAGGCCACAGAGCAGAAAAAAATAAACACCCAGACAAACTCACCAGTGGAGTACTTACAGAGAAGCAAAACCAGCACAGCCCTGTAACAGAACCAGTCTCACCAGACACCGGCCGGCCACTTTAGAATCAAAAGGATGGCAGAAAACATCTAAAATTAATAGAATGTGTCTCTATATCCAACCAAAGAATCAGTGTGAGGACATTTTTATATAGACAAAGACATGGAATACCATTCACAAATCCTCCCTAGAAGGATTATTTTTTTTAAAAAAATCCAAGTGAAGGACAAGGAAGTCAAGGCATTTGTAAAATTAAGTGAAAAGATACCCTTAAACAAATGAAAACATCTCAAAATTCCATTACTAAAGTTTCTTAACTGCAGGGGAGAATATATAATAAAAATGTTGAAAGTAAAAGCCAATGAAAAGAAAACAAACTGGACATCTTACAAACAACTTGGAAAAGAAAAACATCGATAATCTAACAAAATAGGGGAGGATGACACATAAGAGAACAAATTAAAAGATCAAGTAGGGCTGGAGAGGTGGCTCAGTGGTTAAGAGCACTGGCTGCTCTTCCAGAGGTCCTGCACCCACATGGCAGTTCAAAACTGCCTGTAACTCCAGTTCCAGGGGATCTGACACCCTCCCACAGACATACATGCAAGCAAAACATCAATGCACATAAAATAAAAATACAACTTGAAAAATTTAAAAAGTAAATTCAAATATTCCAGCAATAATACAGATTAAATTCACCTTCTTAAAATGGTCTCACAGATTAGATGCAAAAATAAAAGCTATATATTACCGAAAGGAAACAAACCTTAACAGAGATAACCAAAGTGCAGATGAATCAGCAGAACTGAAGTATAATTAAATAACCATACAAATGAGTTGCTTTTCTATTTGCAAAGGTGTAGCTCACTATGGGAAATAAATTTATAAATCATATTTTATACAACTTAAAAATTGCATATACAAAGCAAAAGTCTATTCTATCATAACAATCATAGACAGAGTGAGAAACTACTATCATTCTTTTGGGGAAGAGACTGATATTACAGAGGAACAGATCACACAGTGACCATCCTCACGTATAAAACTCTTCATGTACCTAAAACACAAACACTTTAATCATATAGGGAACATGCAAGTCACCACTGTAAATAAAACTATATTCAAACCACTGAGAAAAAAATATAAAAATATTTCCTAAAGTAAAGCCCAACTTGGTATGTCTATTCATTAACTTCAATGAACTAAAAAATAATGAGTATTAAAAACCAATAAGTTAAAAGGCAAAATTTATGCCCTTTGAGTGAAAAGAACTCATTCTAAATCGCTTTAAAGTGCAACAGAAAACCAAACAGCAAAGATGAGCAGAGACAAGAGCAAGAACTGCACAGTATGGCCCTGGACGGCCCTGGGGAGGGCAGAGTGTGGGCTGGGGAGGGCAGAGTGTGGGCTGGGGAGGGCAGAGTGTGGGCTGGGGATGGGCAGAGTGTGGGCTGGGGAGGGCAGAGTGTGGGCTGGGGATGGGCAGAGTGTGGGCTGGGGATGGGCAGAGTGTGGGCTGGGGAGGGCAGAGTGTGGGCTGGGGAGGGCAGAGTGTGGGCTGGGGAGGGCAGAGTGTGGGCTGGGGAGGGCAGAGTGTGGGCTGGGGAGGGCAGAGTGTGGGCTGGGGAGGGCAGAGTGTGGGCTGGGGAGGGCAGAGTGTGGGCTGGGGAGGGCAGAGTGTGGGCTGGGGAGGGCAGAGTGTGGGCTGGGGAGGGCAGAGTGTGGGCTGGGGATGGGCAGAGTGTGGCTGGAAGTTCACGTTAGAGATGAAGACGTGAAAGACGTTTCCAAGAGCTCATGCAAGAGTAGAGGAAACTCAAAGAGCCTGGAAATATCAGGAGAGAAAAAAAATCACATAGAAAACAAAAGTGTAGTTAATAAGTGAAACCAAAATCTGATTCCCTGAAGAATAAAGAATATATTGACAACAGAACTAAGTCTTAAGGCAAGAGGAGCCACGTACCATAAAGAACACGGACAGTTTGCCTATCATCCTGTCAAAACTTCACTCATGTTGGCATAATAGCATATTAACAGAAAGAAGACTGTTGGTTCTTCTGTGGAACCAATTTTGTATTTATCCACATCACATCACAAATGGTCAGTTATAATCAAATCAAGTAACAAAGAAAAAGAACCTATAACTCAACTCAAACCACTGCACACTTCAACGAGTCGGATCTGCTGCTTGGTAAAATTCTCCAAACACTTTTGTTCTTTTTAACTCTTCTGAAGCTTCATTATGCAATATTTAGGCTAGACGTAAGGAGGAGGAGGAGGAAGGAAAGGGAAGAGGGGAGGAAGAAGGAGAAAGAGGAGAGGAGGAAGAGGGGGAGGGGAGGAGAGCATCAGTGTAGAAATGCCAGTGAACAGAAACACAACCTCCTGGGAATAGATAGTTTCTTCACGTTCATTTTATGGCATATGTGTCACCCACCAACATGCCCCTGCACTGTGCTTTAAACATACATAAAATTTGTATCAAATGCGCTCTCTACCAATTTGCTTTCTGTTCTTACAAACACTTGAAGAAATCCATCATGATGACATATGTGCTGCATTTTTACAACCTACAAAATTCAGTAGGAATATTGAACAATTTTTTCACAGTGACACAACACACTTCTTTACTGGACTGGGGTATCCACAAGGCTCTGTGTTACACACACACACACACACACACACACAAGGCTCTGTGTTACACACACACGCGCACACACACACACACACACACACACACACACACACACACACAGAACTACTTGGTCACATGATACCAAGGTATTGCCAAACTGTCTTCTAAATTGCACAACTGTTCCTGATTTTCACAACATTTAGCTTGGTCTCACTTCAAGTGTTGAAAGCAGAAAGGTGTCTTACCACAGCTCTCTTCTGCCTCACCCTGGTCTTAACATATTTACATCCATGCCTGTTCTGTCACCTGGCCTTATTTTCTGATTTAAATGGCTTCACTCACCAAAATCTCTGGCTCAAATACCCTAACAAAAGGCTGAGTGAACCAGGTGGTCTTTGAAGGCAGAGGCCACCCACCATCCTGTCTTTTCCAGAACCCATCAGTCTAATAAACTCTGTCTCAACCATGTTTTCTATGACATCGTCAATCCAACATGTCAGCATGTTGTTCTTACTTATTTCCTGTGGCCTGCAGTGCACACAGCAACACTCTTGTCTATGGAGTCTGACATCCTGTTCATGAATCGTCAGAATATGTTTCTCTGAGATTAAATAAAATCTAAAGCTGATGGTACCTTCAGTTCAACAAATCCTTTCAAGTCAAAACAATTTCTTGTATGACCTTCACAACTGATATGGTTCAAGGGGACAAAGCTAATCTAACCTGGAAAACAGCGAGTCCTTCCACTACAGACAGGTAATTCTGGACAAGCGTAGGAAGGATGCTGGGGGAGAAGGAAGGGCAGCTGGGAATGCTAAGGGTTCCGTCTCAACAGTCCCACATGCACAGGCATGTAGCACAGCAGTTTCCTAGTCTGCCCTTTGTTCCCATCTGTACAAAGAAAAAGCAAACAAAATGCCACAGAAAAGCTATCCATCTTACAGATGAAGAAATAGCAGAGTGGTCAGTTACTTATTCAAGGTCACAATTAGCATGAGTCCAATTTCTAATTCTTCACACAGTGGGTAATAGTCATGCTACCACTCCAACGTGGTGTGACAAGATTGTTAAAGGACATTTGCAGGAAGGGACAGCCAGGATTACTGTCAGAAAACAATCTAAGAAGGTGGGAAGGAAGTAAACTCAGACTTTAAGAAAAAAAGCTACAATGAGTACCCTGAAAGGTTCCCTTCAACAATACTCTATTTACCTTTGTTTTTAAAATACCCTTAGACATTTTCCCTTATAAGTTTGAAATAACCTGTCTGCCAGCTTAGGAACACACGGTATTCATAAAACCAAATTTCTTAAGTAACACACACATAATTAAACTTCTCTTTGAAATTTTCAACCAACATAACCAACTACTGGCAGCGGCAGCGTTCCGGCAACGCCCCCTGGGAGATTACCTACCTACTGCAGGGGCATCATACTCATCGCCAAGCAGGATCTCTGGGGCAGAGTATGCAAGAGAGCCACAGCTGGTAGTGAGCTTCTTTCCAGGCTGAAATTTGTTGCTGAAGCCAAAGTCTGTCAACTTCACAAGACCTTGTTTTTCAAAAAAGACCACATTCTCTGGTTTCAAGTCCCTGTGAACCACATGGAGTTTATGGCAGTAAGATATAGCGTGAACTATCTGAGCAAAATACTTCTTGGCCAAGTCTTCATTAAGACCCTCCTCGTGCTTCATTATGTAATCAAACATGTCTCCTCCATCTCCAAGCTCTAGAATGAGGTACAGTTTGGTCTGGGTGTCTATGACTTCATAGAGACGCACAATGTTGGGGTGCTGCACCAGCTTCATGCACCTCACTTCCTGGAAGAGGTGACCAGTGGCTAGAGTGTCCAGCTTCGTCTTGTCAATGACTTTCACTGCCACCTTCTCACCTGTAAACACATGCCTGGCAAGTTTGACCACCGCAAAATGACCTCGACCCAAGGTTTTATCCAGATCATATAATCCAGCAATTTTTCCATCATATCCTCTCTTGAACCCTGCCATGCTGGTTCAATGAAGGGAAAAAGACTTAAAGTGCTTGAAGTGGGTCTTCTCATATGAGCATATCTGCTAGAAATAAGGCCTGCATTGTCAACATCATAACGGATACCTGTAAAACAAGAGAAACAATCAACTTGTGCATTTTCTTTCTATTTATTTAATTATTTTATTTTGAGATATAAAATGAGTCAGGGTCATTATTATAAATCTATTTATATACTTAAGAGTTTATAATTCAAAATAAAAGTTGAGAAGTACCATAGTCCACAAACAAAAAGTAGCAGCTCTCCCTGACGCTTGAGTTACAGGCTGTGGTGAGTCACCCAGTGTGGGTGCTGGGACCATCTCTAGATCTACACAAGAACAGCAACTGGCCTTAATAGCTGAGTTCTCTTCAACCTGTTCTGAGCATATTTTGTCACTGTGACAAACAAAATGTCTGGCATGAACAATTCAGAGTTCCTTTATTAGGTCTGTTGGGGCCCAGCTGCCATGACTGAACAGTCCCTATAATTCACATCTGAGTGGAAGCAACCTGACATAGGATGATGTCGAAGCAGGAAATACTTCACATATAAACACCGAATTGTACTAATCGTGCCTCACCTCCCAGAGCATCCACAATCTATGAACAGTCTATTCAGCAGGGAAAGCAGCAGTGGATTGAGAAGATGATGTAGTCAAGGCCTTTACAACTCAGTTACTTCTGGAAACACCTGTGCTTTACAAATGCAGACATCTTTCTTTCTTTCTTTCTTTCCTTTTTCAAAAAAAAAAGTAGCAACTCATTGGAAGCAATTGGGGGGGGTGATATCAGAAATAAGTAACTGATAAGTTTAATAAGCTTTGTTTAAATGACAAATATTTTCCAAAAATCCAATCCCACCAGACTCTAAAGCCACGGTGAGAGACCCCCAGCAATGGGCAGATGCATCTTGTTGGTGGCGGTGGCTATACCAGTCAGGGCCAAGCAGATGGCAGCCCTTTGCTTCGTCCTAGCCTGGTGAGTGGCTTGGCGACCAACGCTGTTGTAGGCCTAGGACATACAAAAATCAAATGAAATCCAGGCAGCACGGCACAGGAGGAAGACAGAGACAAGGAAGATCACAGTGCCCTCCAGCCCATGGCACAGGTGAACCAGACACCCCCTGCCTCCAAGCCGCTCAGCACAATGGAGGATGTTGCCTAGGGGCCCACGAGGTGCACGGCCAGCCTGCAGTGGGAGCTACCACAGTGTGAGACTGTGTGGTGGTCAGATGGAACTGGAGATTTGAGGGTGGAAGAGTAGTAGTCTGGTATGAGCGGCCACTATGGTCAAGTCCCAGCCCAAGCTGCCACTGAGGGTCATGTCTAAGTCTGTGACTACACAGCAACAGAGGTCAAAGTTGATGTCCATAATTCATATTACTACTAGAGTACATGGGGCTGTCCCTAGTCAGGACAGCCTCTGAGGATCATGTGGATGTCCATGGGCTGTGCATAGCTGGCCCCTCCCCTCACTGGATGCAGCGAGCTCTGGAGAGCTGGTCTCATCTCTTGCCAGCAGCTGAACTGGGGGGAGCAGACCCTGTGCCTTGCCCAGAAAGCACAACTGAACTGGTCCTGGCAGCAGGGTGTGAGTGAGCCAGCCACAATGGCCTGGGTGTGGGAGAGCTGACCCTGCCACTCATTTGCTGGGGGTGGCATGGGCGCACAGGTGACACCTTTGGCAGTTGGGAAAGCTGCCCACAGGGTCATGAGCTCAGGAGAGCTATCCCTGCCCCTTAGCAGCTGCAGGATTCAGGAAGCACAGTAGGGTTGGCCCTGGTAGAAAGGATGTGGGTGAGGCAGCCTGGTGGGTGAGTGGGGAGGGCTGGCCCCACCACGAGTCCGGTGTGAGGTGGTGTGGGTATGGGGCTGATACCCTCCCTTTTCTCTCCTTGTCACCAGCAGTAGCTGATCTGGAGAGCAGATCTAGCCTGCCCCCTTCCTGGCTGCAGCACTTCACCTGGGCAATAGTGGAGCTGGCCCTGATGGCAATGGCATGGGTGAACCAGCCCTAAGGGTATGAGAATGGGAGGGCTGGCCCAGCCCCTCATAGGCACTTGGGAGAGTGGGCCCTGAACCTTGACTGGGCAGCACAGTGGAGCTGCCCCAAGGCATGAGAGCAGGAGAGCTGACTCTCTCTCCTGCCAATGCTGGCACTGGGCAGCCTAGCTGAAGCCTTGGTGGTGTGGATAAGAGAGAGTCAACAGGCTGACTAGCTCAGCCGTCACCCAGGCCCAGGGCCCTAAATGGGCCCACTCCAAAATCTTATCATCTGCAAACTATTGGGACATATCCAAATCTACAAGATCTCCATGGCACAGGGCAACAACAGGATAACCAGGAGAAATTCAGATGAGGATCCAATATTGATGGTGTCATAGAAGTCAGAAATCTCAAACCAGACCAATGACTTATTCATTGCAAGGAACATTTGCAAGTAAAGATATGTGGACAGAGGGATATACTGTAGGACACACTGTGGAATACTACAGTTTTCATGATGAGATGTGTTCTACGCTTTGCTGTTGTTGGTTTGTTTGTGTGTTTTATTTTGGGGGTCAGGTTGTAAGGCTGAAGGGGTGGGTGGACATGTGAGGATGGGGAGATGAGCAGGACAGGGGTGCATAATGTGAAATTCACAAAGAATCAATAAAAAGTTTAAAAAAAAATATGGTGAGAGCTCACAAAAAAAAGGGAAAATGGAGAATAATAAGCGCACCGGCAGAAACCCAGCGACCATCTGCTATCACCCCAAGGCCAGCTACAGTTGCAGAGGGTATAGGAAGGCCCTTTGGTGTCTTCTCTCACCTCTCCTGCATCTCCAAGCAATGCCATGTAACCTGTGAGTATCTAAAGGTTCCTGAGGACCATTTTGTCACTGCCCCAAATCTAAATCAATACTGACACAGAGGACATATAATTGAAACTCTTCCTACATTTGAAATAGGACTTATTTCCCAAGCACCTATCTGCTCCCTGACAGCATGGGTCAAGCCTGGACACAGCAGGCACTCAACACCGGCTGGAGTCGCTCACCCTTCATGCCCACTATGAGCTTTTCCAACTCACTCAGAAACCACCATGCCGCTCACTGTCCCAGAGGATACAAGCATTCACTCTTACAGACCAGCTAACTTTTAGATTTCTTGGTTTTATAAGCCAAATTTCATATCATACTTAAAAATTTCAACCTTTATAACATAAACTTCTGTTCTTATAAATGTTGAGTCAGAAAAAAATAAATATATAAAATTATACAAGTTAAAATAGCACATACACACACATGCACACTACTTTGGTGATACCTTCTCTCATGGTCCCAGCTGTGTGCTCTAAAAGCAGACACACTACCTGTGCTGTTTAATGATGGCAGTACATATAACCTTCAACTAAAACTGAAGCACACTAGGGCAGGGTTGCATTAAAGCATTAGCGTGCTATTTCAAAGATCAGAAGAAAAGCCCAAACTTACTGAAATCTTACCACAGGTACACATGGAAGTGGGATTGTATTGTGTCACAGGCTCCTGGGGTCAGACTGTCTCATCTTAAAGTCAAGGAAACTGCATACATGTGACTGGTATTAAAGCTAAAATTCAATATAAGTCAGACTTCAGATCCCATACTGGGGATCAAGCTCAAGTCTTGCATTAGGCAAACTCCACCACTGAGCTACATCCTCAGCCTCCAAAGCCTACTCTTGAAGATCCCACCACTCCAGTGACCTCACACTTGATATCTAATATAGTCAAAATGCGATTATGAAAGTGATGTGTTATCCTACTAACATTGCTTCAAAAATTACTGAACTCACTTACTTAGGGCCACCTCAAAAACTGGCAGACAATAAACTTAAATAGGCCAACAGTAGCATTTTCCAACTAGCATGTTCCATACTTTAGAAGCCACTGTAACAACACTCAACACTGACTTCTGAATGAGCACTGTACATGTCCCAGTTGTCACAACTATTCACCACATTCTGAGGCAAAGAGATATGAAGTAAGTTTGTCTGGACTGCAGGCAGTCTAGGAGGAGCTGGAGTCAGCACAACGGCATATGACACCTGTCAGTGCTTGAAAACAACCTGTTCTGCTGTTTCTCTACAAACTGACTTAAGAACCAAAACTGAATGAGTCCATTTTTACTAAGATTTTTAATTAATAAACCATATAGGAGCTTGAGAAATGGCTCAGCAGTTAAGAGTGCTAACTGCTCTTGCAGAGGACCTGGGTTCAGTTTCCAAAACCAATGTTAACTCCAGTCTCAGGGTATCTGACACCCACTTGAGTCATTCTGGAAGGTCAAAGCAACTCACACCCCCACTAAAGGTGCAAGTGTCTGGGCAGTCAGTGAGCCCAAGTTCAGGTGTGCTTGAGAGAAAGTACAAGGTGTGGGAGAGCAAACACAAAAGACGACGTCTGGATAGAGAGGCAAATCTGCTGGAGTGAGAGCCAAGGGGGCTCCACCGCCATGCGCACAATCTCCCACTTACTGACAGGCAGCTTACCAGCCAGCCTGCCAGACCCTTCAGCCCCAAGTGGGCCTCAGCAGCTCTTCCCACTAGCCCTGCCTGCTTCTCTCTCCAACAGCCATTCCTGCAATTTCTGTATCAAGGCAGCATGGCTGTGAAAGCTATCTTATATGCGTCCAGACCACCAATCGCAAGCCATAGGTCCTCAGCAAGGTACCTGACCTTACTGTACAGTCAGTTCCCTCACTAGAAATGCTAGTAGCAAGAACACAGCTCTGCCTGTAAACCTAGCACTCAAAAGGCAGAGTAAGAAGGATCAAGAGTTTGAAGCCAGCCTGGTTTATATAAAATACCACCATATTTCATCCCCAAATCAAACTCACAAACTTTAAAGGCTGTGAGGGGGCTGGAGAGGGCTCAGCAGCGCAGCGCTCTTACCGTTCTTACAGAGAACCCAAGCTCAGTGCTCAACCTTTCATATCAGATGGCCCACAAACACCTGGAACCCAGAAGCCACCTGAAACTCCAGCTCTCTGTAGCACCTGCACTCATCAAGTGAAGTGCACACACATACGTGCATGTGCAGCGCACATACGTGCATGTGCACACTCAATTAAAGGCAATGAAAACAAATCCTTTCTGTAGGTTAAGGGCAGTAGGGCTCAAATAAGCTATACGACTACAATATATAGCATGCTGACTGTGGGGTGACCAGAAAACACAGCACCCACCACCCAGTGTGTGCTGCGGCATTCCCGCTGTTCCCGTCTGGCTGCTTGTCTACAGCAAGAGGAGAGCTCACTCAACTAGGGTCTTGCTTTCCTAACGCATCAAACTGAAAAACTAGCAGGAAGAAAGACCTGGGATACAGAAAACAGTATCTCTTAACAACACTAAAATCTGATTTCCTTTTTGTTTTTGAGATAGGGTCTCAATATGTAGTCCTGCTCTGTAGACGAGGCTGGCCTTAAACTTAGAGGTCTACCTGCCTCCTGAGTGCTGGGATTAAACGCATGTGCCTCCACTCCCTGGCTAAAATCTGATTTTCAATAAAATGTTTTTTTTAAGAAATCTAAGTACTTGCTTCCCCTGCTGCAAAGTTTGACTTAGTATCACTATGTAGCCCAGGCTGGCCTCCACTCAAGGTCTTCCTGCCGCAGTCTCCCACAGGCCAAGATTACAAGACTGCATCATCATGCCATCTTAAGTAATATACTCATAGCAAATCTGAAGGTACAGAATGGAAAACTTTAATACAGGAGTAAGAGCTGCCACAGTGCTAGCAAGAACATGCACACTCTTAGCCACGGTGGTCTCAAATTCATCCAGCTCTGTTCACCACTCAACCCCTGGTCCGTAACACCCGCCTTTGTCCAGGTATTGGGATTTCAACTATGAAAAAAAAAAGTTTAGTTTCAGAAAAAGATTAAGTAGAATATGTTGGCAAAAAGAGTGGGGATATAATAAGAGAAAATCATCTGTACCTCCTCTCTGGTAATAAACCAGATGAGAGCTTTGTAGCTGTCCTCTAGGGACACAGTCAGGTACAAAATTTAAAATAAACTGGCAGAAACACACAACAAACTAAATAAACTAGTAATTTACTTCATCAAGTTTGGGAAATGCAAAATTGTACTAGTAAACACCTGCAATCTTGGAGGTGGTTCCAAACCTGACATTCATTCTTTTTTTTTTCTTTCTTTTTTTTTTTTTTTTTTTTTTTGGTTTTTTGAGTCAGGGTTTCTCTGTATAGCCCTGGCTATCCTGGAACTCACTCTGTAGACCAGGCTGGCCTCGAACTCAGAAATCCTCCTGCCTCTGCCTCCCAAGTGCTGGGATTAAAGGTGTGCGCCTCCACTGCCCGGCTCTGACATTCATTCTTACAAAGCAGATAACTTAAGTACAGTGACTACTTTTTCCTGCCCTTGTAGAATAAACATTTTCTCATGCTAAGCTCTTTAAAAATCAGTATTTTAAACAACTGCATATCTGAGCCGACATCTTTCTGCACAGCAAGCATCACTAAGACCAGCCACTTTAAAGTAGGCATCTTGTATGGCACATGCTCACCATTTAAACACCCAGGCGAGACTTAAATGACGCAGACTAACTAAGCCAACAGAGTCTGGAATATGGACACTGCAGTCTGAGAAGCAAGCAGTGGTAGGTGTTAGAAGATTATACTGTATTCTCCCCGTTCAAGCAAGCGGAAGCGACTAAGCATGGAGGTGTGGCTGAAGAAGAGGAAGGAAGTGTGGGTGGCCTACACACTGCGAGCTGCTGCAACAGCTGTAGAAGCAGCCTCTGCTACCCCTACTGTGGGTCTGGAAGCCACCGTTACTCCTGTTGAAACTCACTCTGAACTTTTTGGTCACATCACCACTGCTGCAGTGGGGTCTGTTTGTCAGAATGTATCCTGCAACTCTTCTCCCCCAGGAGAAATGATCAAAGATGTCACTGCACACAACTCTGAACAAACTCATAGCTTGCTGAGAAACCAAACAAAACAGGTTGTGTGTAAAAATCAAGCTACCCCTAAGCCTCTCAACATTTTGTTTAGAAAATAAAATTCCCCCAAATGAGAGAATCAATATTCCAATACACAAAAATCTCTGAAAAGTACCAACTACAGAAAACCGCAAACAAACTAACCAGGCCAGGAGTTCTTCACAGAACAGACAACCCAAGGCTCTGTTTGGAAAGCCGAACTAACACTGAATTTGAACTAGCTGGTACTTCTTTTTCTTTTCTTTTCTTTTTTTTTTTTTACAAATACCCAAAAAATGAAAATTTTAATCCTTAATCACAGAACAGCCAGACGGAAAGCCACACCTACAGAACCAACTGAAGTCAACAATGCAGCCAACACTCAGTGACTGTTACCAAAGTGATCAAAAGTAAATCAAAGACCAACACCCACAACAGGTCAACAGGCCCTGAGTTATGGAAGAATTAAGAGTTTTGTACTGGAGGGGGTGTGTGCTAAAAATTACTCTGGGTTTATAACTGTATCAGTCTGCACTATTGGACAGACCCACTGTGGCATTTAAATAAGAGGCAAGCCAATAACTCCTATTAGAACTGTCCTAACAGGCAAAGTTACACCCCCAAATCTAAGGACTTTGCAAAGGAAGGTAATGCCGATTAAGAATGTTCTAAGTTTTGTTTTAATTAAAATATAATTATATCATTTTCCCTTTCCTTTTCCTCCCCACAACCTTTACTATGACTCCCTTTACTCCCTCTCAAATTAATGGCTCTTCTTCTCTGTTACTGATACATACATACATACACACACACACACACACACACACACACACACACACAAATATATAAACACGACATGCCAAGTCCATTAAGTGTTATTTGTATGTATAGGATTTCAGGGCTGACCACTTGGTACTGGACAACCAATTAGGGGTCTCATCCCTGAGCAGATGAATTCTGCTGGTCTTTCTCTCAGCCTTCCTTAGTTGACTGTAGTTCTCTGCCTAGGAAATTTCAGAGACCATTATAGAAAGCTCCAAATGGTTAAATTGTAGAGAACAACTGGTCATGGAGTGCCCAAGCCCGGTGGATAGATACATCTGCAACACAACTCAACACAACAACTCAACTGCAACACAACACACTTAAGGCTCAGGGACTGTCAGGGAAGAGAGAGGAGAAGGACTATTAAGGGCAAGAAATCTACTCTGAGACTATGCCTCCTAGAAATAACAGAGAAGCTCCGCTCCAACACCTCAACAATACAGCTGCCTGAACAAGACCTGAACAAGGATGACACCAACAGACTTGTTATCATGTTCTAATTCCCTTGCAAATAGGCAACACTAAAAGACAGCAATGCCAGTTCAGAGGCCTGCTCTAGACTCTCAAGGCAGTCTGTCTGGTCAATGCAGATCAAATATTTTATATTCAATAATGTTCAATAATATGTAAATATGTCAAAACTCAGAAATAACAGATAAGTCTATTATACAGAGATGATGAAATAAATCAGTCTACACGGTATTAATGTTATGCTGTATAACACTAGGTAGAAAAAGTTCAGACATGGCTTGAGATAGCTCAGGTCAGTGAAATGCCTCTCAGAGTAACCGCAGCCCATGTAAAGAGCCAGTGTGGCTGCACACTTGTGTAATCTCAGCATCAGGGAGGCAGAAACAAGAGGGTTAAACAAGGGGTTTCTGGCCAGCCAAGCCTAGTCTCACTGGCCTGCACCCAGGGCTCACCTCTACACTCCACATGCATGCACACACACATACATCCATACATGCTAAATTCATTGACTAAGTATAATAGCACATCATCCCAATTTTTTAAAAAAACATGTTCTTTGTTTGAATGTATATATTGTAAAAATCTAAAATGCTAAATCGGTAAGAATATATTTTTCCTTCTTTATGATTTCCTGTCCTTTTGGGATTTGTTAGTGAAACATGTACTGCTTTTGTAGCCCAAGAGATTTCTAAAAAATTTATTTTCTATATATAATTATTCATTCAATGTACCTTTGCATTAAGAGAGCTATGAAATAGGCCACGTTCTTTGAAATACATTGTTGAAGGCCTGTTTTTGTGCTCTTAAGAAACAAGACCCAAGGTAGCCAGTATGTAGCTTTTTGGGGCTGGGAGCAAGAACACTTAGTCAGAAATGTGTGCCTTAGTGGAGGACACCATACCATCCCTGTCTTTAGAACCTTACAAACCAATAAAGGAAACAGGATCCTCTAGGAAAAGCAGCTTTCAGATGGATGAGGAGAGGAAGAAAAGGACAGGGACAGTCAGACCCAGGCTCCTGCAGAGGTGAACAGAGAGGAGTCCACTTGCCTGGCTCAGGAGAGAGCAGCACCATTCTGAGTCAAGTTGTAACTGTGGAGAAGTGAATTCCATAAGCTCAGGAGAAGGCTGTTGCGGAAGGGTGCTTGATAGCTAGCCATTTAGTTACTAAGTTAGTCAAAGTGTGTGAAGTGCTGAAAATGCCCAGGAAAGGCAACTCATCAGAAAGCTGATCTGTGTCTCCAGGTAAGAAATGGATTTAGGATCCATAAGGAAGCAACTAAGAAATAAAATCATCAGAAATTTCAAACTAGTTTCAAAAGTTCATAAACTTTTTTTATTGATTTATCAGATCTCCCATTACCACCCATAGACAGCATTCTATCATTCAGTGAAGACAGAAGTGAATTTTATGGCAAAACCAGTGACTTTTTTATTGTCTTGTTTCAAATTTAAAATGTCTCTTACTGTAATAAATTGCTCATGTAAATTCCAGTTTGTTTGGAATGGTTTAAAACGCTAAGTCGAGGGGCAAAGGAGGTGCTTAGTGGACAATGACGTTTGCCACCAAGCCTATCTGTGTTCAATTGCCAGGCACCAGTGATGGAAAGGGAAAACCAACACCTGCACACTGTATTCTGGTATCCACACATGAACACTCTCAATCAATCAATCAATCAATCAATCAATCAATTTAAACAATTAAAAAGAGGATCAGAATTCCTGGGAATCTATGTAATAAGGGTAAGATAGCAGGGACACAGAGGTAAGTGAAGGGCTCCCTCTGCCTTCCTCCTGTGACTGGGAAGAGCTGCCTGGGGTGGACTCCAGGCCCACTGACCCCACGGAGGACTAGGACATTTTCCTATAATAATGCAGTGCTTCCGTTTTACTCGGGCCTCTCTAATTCCCAGAGAAGCCAAAGCACTACAGTGGACCTCTGGGGATGTCTGGTCTCCTCCAATTCTGACACGCCATGGAAGTGCTGGTCCCAGCAACCCACTGAACAGAAGTCACAATGCCAGAAAGGCTCACCTGCTAAGCATTACTAACAACAATTCTTGAGATGTTGAGAATCTGTGTTTAAGTTAAGACAGGAACTTATGGGCAAACAACTATGCAGAAGATAGGCTGAGGTCATTACTGGTCACCTAAAAATGGAATGACTTGAAAACAACATTCTACAATTGCTTGTACACCATCTGTGGACACCAAGAGTCCTCCCAAACTAAATCAAGAGAGCAAGTCAAGAAAAATTCAGACAAGTTCTAGTTACCTAAAAATTGTATCATTTTCCAAAGAACAAACTTGATGTACTTTGCAAATCACATTCTTTCCAACTGTTTCAAAAAATGTAGTTTCCTTCCTAAGAGGATGGGTAAACATTCATCAAGCAAGGGAATAAATCAGTCCCTGAAGCCAGACTAAAGATATTGTCATTCAAATTTTTCTCACACTATCATAATTCTTCACACCAACAGAAAACTGTTTAACCTACAGAAAATTAGGTAAAACAGAACACCAACTTTAAGATCCAGTCCACTATTCAGTGTTGTACATCATCATTAAAGACAACCACAATTCTCTTGCACAATACAGCATCATAATCTATTCAGGTTAGCACATTGTCCTACACCCAAAATGAACTTTCACAGACACATCACAGTGAAAATGTTTAAAATGTAAACTCTACTCTCTCCAACCCAGAACCGTAATTAAATAGTGAACCAAGTTTCACGGATCACTCCAACATTCCCCCAGTTTTGCAACACAGAGTGTGGAAGTCAGCACAAAGGCAAGTAGAGAAGGAGCGAGCTGTGGACTTAAGGTTCCATATTTCAAAGTGTCACTTGGTAACAGTGCTAAAGGCTGCAAGGTTAGTTCCCTAATCTACTGTTAAACTCCCTAGTAACCATAACAACCTGCCCCAAAACACTGCTCCACTGTTCACAACCTCTTGTAGAGACAGACATTAAAAAAAGAGGTGTTCTTTCCTTTAAATCTGCCTTGGGGGTTCACAGAAGGCATCCCAGAGAAATCTCTGTGTGCGCTTAAGATACAAATTGAAATCATGTTATGGGAAAGCAGCTTTCCAAGAAAGATAGCTGAGAGATCTTACTTTGATGGAGCAGTACTACCAGTGAAACACATATCCAAAGGGCCTGGTACCAAATTATTTTTTCTCAGGTCTGGCTAACCCTAACTAATGCTTTACCACCCAGCTTAAAGGTCACCATCTTGATTATCCCTGGTGCTCTCCCCCCTCTGTCACACACCATCTGCCTTTATACATCAGCAGCACAACATCCTGTACTATTATCACCATCACAACTGTGTCACTGATTTGTATGACTATGTAACCGCTAATCTGCATTCCCACTGGCTAGGTAAGTTTAGCTGTACAAATCATGTGTGCCTTACTCAATTCTGCAACCCAGGTACAGCATCTGTACATATAGTAACTGTTAGGTATAGTATCTGCCTAAAACACACTAACACATTTTATTATATGAAGGAGTCTCAGGTAAAGGAACAGCAATCAGATGATGGCTGCCAAATGGAGATTTGACTAGAAGGACAAAACTCATCTGGGAGACAGCTAAGGAGGCAACTAGAAGCATCTCCAGGTAAATGATTACCGATGGCTTAGAAGTGAGGGCTGCAGAGTTTGGATGGTGACGGTGAGGATCAAGGAGAAGGCACGCTGTAGAGGCAGAGGAGAGTGAGAGCTGATGGTACCAACCTCAGGCTGGAGATGGAGGACAACATCTACAGATGCTGCCAGAGGGCTAGATATCCTTCTAGCTCCAAAACCGTATGCCTGAAAAACAAGGGAAATCCAGCCTAGCTGGATAAAAACAGGCGTGTTCTCCATTAATAGCTCATAAGTCATTTTAACTGATGGAGGCACTTCTTGAGTGCACATAGTATATCAGGCATGGCCCCCACCTGGGGATATAAGAACCAAAGCAGTCAGCCTTCAAGCATTTGCCTGAGAAAGTAACCGCATGTCAACAACTGAGAAAACCTGGCCCCTGGAGCTGTGGGTTGACCAGTTACCATATCAGTCAGATGGTATGCTGGGATGCTGACTTCGTGCCCAACAATAAACAGTGTAGGCAAATCTGCAACTGAGCAGTAAACAGAAATGGATGGATGGACCTGAAGACATGTCCCATGAACAGACCACGCCCTGCGACTGAGTTGCCATCAGCAGTAGACTGGGGTCTCAGCCTGGAAGGGCCTACTGAGCACAGGCCAAATTCTGGAGGTGCTGAGGACAATTCCTGGGAGGCTCTTGAAGTGACAATGGAGAGATGAGTGTTCAGGGAGGACTGAGCAGGAATCTGTAGGCAGGGTCCTCTCCTCCCAAAGGCAAGAAAGGGTTTGCCAAGGGGTGAAAGACCACAGCCCAAAACAGGCGTGCAGGAAAGCAGATGAGGAAACAATTCTGTGAAAATAACCGTTCAGTTTTGGCCCATCCCAGGCAGACCACACTTCCAGTGCTTGCTCCCAAGGCCACCAGACCTCACGGATGTGACAGTGTGGCTCTTCCCAACCCACAACAAAAACCAACACATCCCAAAGCAGGCTTCACCTTCCTCCCTTTACAAGTGCTTTACAGGTTGTGCAGTCGTGTTGTGTCTACCTCAACTCCCTTCCTCACACTTAGTCTGAGTTCTCTTAGCACTGACATCCTGCTCCCTCAACTTGGGGCCTGGAATCCTAGCCTTTGAGACTGGCCTTCGGTGAGAGCGCCCCCTACTGTTCCTTCACTGCCTCCTGCTCTATGCAGCTGTGTCTGTTCCTGTCAAAAGCAATCCTTCTGCTAGTTTTTTACCTCAGTGTTCCTCAATACCTTCCTTCCAAGAACCTAAGGACACAAACTGGTTTCTGCTTTCTCCTACTGCTATCCTTCTACCGTGGGGCCTCCCAAACAGATAAAAACTCCAGGAACATGTGATTAAGGTTAAGTTTATCCTCCCAAATCTACTCAGCCTTTCTACCCCCGTAGACCTAAGATTTTTCTTTTTGTCTGCACATAATGGGGAGTAACTGCATCCTGAACAGCAGGACTTTGCTGTATTTTGAGGAAAGGTCTCACTATGGTTGCACTTGCTATGAAATCCAGGCCAGTTTCAAACTCATGATCCTCCTTATCTCAGCCTCCCCAGTGCTGGGAGTGTGTCTCTGATCACACATGCCTTCAGGGGTGTGTGAGTGAGAGAGAGAGCAGGGGATATCACACATGCTTCAGGAGAGTGTGTGTGTGTGTGTGTGTGTGTTTGTGTTATCACACATGCTTTTATTCTTGAGATGCCACTCATACTATGTAGCCCAGGCCGGACTTGAATTTTGATCCTTCCTACCTCTGATGCTCAAGTACTGGTATTACTTGGCTGAATTAGTTTTCCTACCAAAATATGTTTTAGCTAAAATTTCTATCTCATGGCTGAGAGTAAGCCTTCAGTATTTCTCACCTATGTGTTTAAGTCAAAAAATCCGGACTGTGTAGAAAATTCACCTACCTTTTTTCATCCCAGGCAGTATAATGAACTGATGCTCAGAAAGGTGAAATAGGAAATAAATCATGTTTTATTTAATACCAGTGCTTAGAATCATAGCTATTCACTATCCCCCCCAAATAGCCTTTTCTACTTAGTTTCACTTTCAACAGGAGAAAAACAACCTCACCTTAGTGTGGACATGTCTAGTAAAAACAGCACAAATGTCCTTCAATTTTAACTAAAAGACATTTAAAAGGCTTCCTTTTAGGATTATGTGATTAAGTTACATGATCACCATATAAAAGACCTAATCTGTATATCTGTCTGTTCTATAAAAGTCAAAATAAAAATTAGTGTAACTTTCTAGTTCTTGGATGTTCTAAACCAGTGGCTCTCAACTGTGAGCTGTAACCCCTTTGGGGTCAGATGACCCTTTCACAGGGGTCACCTCAGACCATCGTAAAACAGATATTTACATTGTGATTCAAACCAACAACAAAATTATGCTTATGAAGTAGCAACGAAAATAATTTTATGGTTAGGAGTCACCACAACATGAGGAAATGTACTGGTGGAAGGATTAGGGAGGTTGAGAACCATTGTTTAATCGAATGTATCATACTTCAATCATTCATTAAAATTTACTCAGAATACTATAAAACTTGCTCAGAAGAGCATAAAAAGATAAAAGAAAATTTCTGCACAAAATAACTGGCTGTGCAAAATTTTAAAAGTCAAAAAGTGGCACTGAGAGTTTCTAATCGGAAAGCTTTGGGGATGGGAATATGAAGTCAGGGCTATGCCCTCGATTTCTTTTTTACCCAGCTTCAATATGTGACCTTGGGAATGTCATGTAATTTCTTTCATCCCTAGATCTGTAAAATGGGTCAATTTTACACTGACAGAAAAACTGCTATGTATTTGGTGCTCTTTGAAAGAAACTTGTCTAATTAGTACGTTTAATCATCACACATACAGAAATTCTTCTTCAAGAACCCAATTCCAAGAGAAATATTTAAGCAGACGTTGAAGACAGATTTCCTGAAGGGAATGGTTTTATAAATCTGGAAAACACTGTACAAGATTAGAAATTAACAAGTTGATTACATAATCCTTGACAACCTGGGCTTCTGACTACACCGATACTCACTGTGATAAGTTAAGGATCAATTTGGGACAGTGTCCCAATCGCTACAAAGAATCCAAACTGAGCCTTTTGACGCTGGACAGGAATCTGTTGGAAACTCACAAGAAAGAGCTGTACACCTGTAGGTCCATCGCTTATTTCACCTTAAACCTGGCAAAACGCTTCAAGCATCGAGATGGTTTCACTAAGGCTCCTAAGACTTGGAGAATATGCTCATTTAAATGGAAGGGAAAGTAAGAAACCTGACAGCCCGGAGGCCCTGCATCCTCTGACTTCTACAGTCTTAGGAACCGCGGAGAGAAATTCTCCAATGCGTACCGACCCGAACTCACAGCGAAGCTCCTAGGTTGTGTGCAGCTGACCCCAGCGTTAACGACAACACAGCTGGACGAAGCCTAACATAAAGGGCTGCCACTTTCCTGGCTCCCGAGTCCAAGCAAAAGGCAGCAAGGTGTTTGTTTTTATTGCAAATGGTTCGGAAAGAAATCAACAGGCGATGTCTACGGAAAAGAACAGCGTCTCCTAACGCGAAAAAATCCGAGCAGTCCACGGGGAGCCGCACCGCTGCCCCTTCCGCAGCCCGGCGCCCTTCTCCGCAGACAACCGCGTCCCCGAGCTATCGTGAGGCGGCGGCCGCCCGGCTCTGCAGCGGGACCCGAGGCCCGCGGGGAAACTGAGGCCCGTGGATCTAGCGTCGCTCGGGGCCCGCTGCGGGCGCGGCGCGGGGCCGCGTCGACTCCCGCGCTGCCGCAATCCCGCGGCGGCCGCAAGGGCAGGGCCGGGCCGGGCTGCGTGAGGCCCGCAGACCGAGCGAGCTCGGGGCCGGGGTGGCGCCGCGGGCCGCGTCCTCCGCGCAGGGCACCCCGGGCCGAGCGCGCAACTTACTTTCCGCCTGCGGCGGCGCCCGCCCAGCCCCGCTGAGGCGGCCGCTGAGGAGAAGCGCAGGCCCGGCCCACGCTCCCGCGCGGCGCTCTGCGCTCGCCCTACCTCAGCCGGCAGGCGGGTATCCGTCCGCAGCGGCGGCGGCGTCGACAACTCCCTCCCGGCCGCCGGAACCCCGCACCCAGGGCTAATCATAATACCGAGCGGGCGGCCGGGGGTGCGGCCGCGCGGCGCATGCGCGAGCCCTGCGTCATCGTGACGGAAGCGACGGGGTGGGGTCTCGTGTGAGGGCGGGGCCTTGGGTCGGGCGGGGCGGGGTTGACCCGGCGCACCTGCAGGCCAGCTCGGGGACTGTTGGAGGGCGTCCTGGCCCTGGCTTGAGCGTATCCTACTCGGGAGAGCCCCGGGAACTGGAGAATACAGATTATACAGAAGGAAACGCCGGGACGATGGACAGCGGCAGCAGGCCATAGCAGCTACAGCTACAGCTTTCAGGGGACATCTGAGGACAGGCACTGCATCTTGGGACTGAGGGCTAGGAGCACACACGGGAGACAAGGTTCACCCTATTTCCCGTCTAACTTTAAGCATTGAGAGACTGCAAAACGAATATACATATGCACTTGCATATATCACATATGCACAAGCATGCATACACATATGCACGTGTATATATATATATATATATATATATATATATATATATATATATATATATTTCTTTACTGTTTCTTCTCTCTGGGAATCCATTTGAAGGACTCTGTTGATTTTGTTACCACTAAAACAAAAAGAAGCAAAGCTCAACACCTGAATGCAGGCTTGCCTCCAGAGTCAAAAGACACTGGCCAGGCCAGGCAGCCTCTGAGAACCAGCATGGAGAAGTACACATCAGGCACTAACTTGGCTGTTCATGGTTCTGCTCCAAGGTGACTCAGAAAGGGATGTGAGCGGTGGCAGGACAAGAGGGAGGGGACTCCCAGATCTAGCTCCTGGAAGGATAACCAGCCAGGGAGGCTAGTCCTCTGCGGCTCCTGAAGAGAAGCCAGGCACCGGGTTTCTCTCCCCTGCTTTTCCTTCTGTGTTCCCTCATCTCCAGTTTGAAGCACACACACACATACAAACACACACACATACACACACACACACACACATACACACACACACATACACACACACACACACACAGACACACACACATACACACACACACACATACTCAACTGACTGGACAATAAATAAATAAATAAATAAATAAATAAATAAATAAATAAATCTAAATGGCTTTTGCCATCTCTGTTGGTCAGAAAATGGCAAGTCTTCTTCCTTCATCTTTCTTTCTTTCTTTCTTTCTTTATTTATTTATTTATTTATTTATTCATTTCTACTACAACATCCACTTCACATGCCTGAAGATGGCTGAGAAGCAGAATGAATGGGAAGCAGGTCTCACCGGGTAGTAACAAGATCTTCTGTTGAAATGTGGACTTCGACTTTCAGTTATCCTAATGCGTTAGCCCTGGGCGGTGAAGGGCACATACGAAAGCCCCAACATTGGCCTTTGCTCCTGCAGGCCCCACCTGCAATCCCTCTGACTTAGGATCATGAAAGGACAATGTCATTTGACGTGGAAATGTTTCCTTTTCTTTCTTTCTGTCTCTCTTTCTTATTTTTTTTACATGTGTGAGTATGTATGTATGTGTGTGCACAACATGCACGTACCAGTCAACTTGTAGAAGAGATAGCTCTGTCTCTGTCCCACACCACATGGGTCCTAGAGATGGAACAGGAATTAGCAGTCAAGGCAGCGGACACCCCCACCTGCTGAGCCACCTCGGAAGCTCAGTCAGGGAGATTCTAATTTAGACACGCATTGAGCTCCTAACTAGGACTTGTACAATCCGCTCTTTTGCTGAAAGACCTTTGTCCTCTGGGAACTGTCACTAGTCAGAGACACTGTGGCCAACCAAGGAGTAAAAGCATCACTTGTGATGGTCTCCCAAGGGAAGTCCAGTAGCCAGGCTTATACCCCAAAAGGACATTCGTAACACAGGACAGTGACTACAGCGCATGAGCCCTTAAAATGGGGCTTATGTTGCTGCTATGTAACTCAGACTCTGACCAAAACAATACATGAAGTGAGCCAAATTTATACATTGATTTCAATGAAATGCGCTTTGGTTATCTTCCTGAGATGAACATGCGGTGCTCTCCACGCGGCAGCCATTTACTTATCTATAGGGTTTCCCTGAGGCTGGGGCGATGCTGGGAAGAAGATGACCCACTTTTAGCCCCTTCAATTTGTTAGTTAACATGATGTGATTATGCTTCAGCATTATTTTAAAATATTTAAATACAAATTAAGGTATTATTACTTTACTTGACTTTTAATCAAATTTGCTTAGTTTAATGAAAAAACCCCCTTCGCAGATCTTCCCCAAGGCTTTCTTTAATACACACAGCTTTCCTAACGTTGAATCTTTTTATGGACCTGCAGGAAACCTTAATTAGATACATGCTACAAAGTGACAAGATGGAGCTTGTAGCCTTGTGTTATATAGTCTCTGATTCAGATCTCAAAAGCAACAGAGTGGCAACAATTTAAAGAAGAAGTCCTTTATTAGATGAAAACCAGGGAGGGACAAGGAAATAGATCAAGATGTGAAAACCAAGCAGATTAGTGAAGAATCATCGTTCTCTTCTTGATCCTAGAAAGCAGTGTGTTTAACAAGCTCACCTTATCCAGGCATTATTATTTTTTCATCAGTTACCCAAAAAAAAGCTTAGAAAAAAAGCATATTTAAAACAACAGACAGTGATTATTATCCGCTAAAGTGAATATTAGAGTTGTAATTGATGTTTCTTTTATATATTCAACCCTTCATTTTGTACATTGACACACTTCTAAATTTTCTACTGCACTTATAAATCCTGGGTTCATCCCAGTTCACAGAACTACTTCGTTGGAATGGCCTTAAGAGTTCCTCAAAGGCTTCCTTCTTTCCTGTGTGGCATCAGTTAATCCCACCTCTCTTATCACAGATATGAATTGATGTTGTGACCGTGTCTGCTTGCATGCATGAATGCGTGCATGTGTGTGTGCCTGTGATCTGTGTGTATATGGGCATGTGTGTACATGTCAAGCTTGTGTGTGCACTCATGCATACTCATGTATGTGCATATGTGTGCATGAGTACTTGAGTATGCAGTGGATTGGTTTGATGCTGCTGTGTATTTAAATGCTAAATACTGCTTTCTAAGACCTGGTTGCTTCAAGACAGATCCTCACGTATACCAGCTTTCGTTGTATAAACTTTGCCCCTAAGTTATCCGTGATTGGTTAATAAAGATGCCCACAGCCTGTAGATGGGCTAAAGAAAAGGTAGGTGTGGCTTCAGTTCTGAGCTTGGGGGCCATGAAAGAGGAGAAGAGAGGGGAAGAAAAACTCACCATGGGGTAGGAGAGCATGAGGGTCAGCCTGTTGGAGAAAGAGCAGCCCAGGCAGAACATGGCAAGTGATATCTTGGGATTATTGACAGGGAAGTAAACAGAATAGCACAGAGGGTTGACATCTGCCCAGCTCTGGTGCTTTAAAGCTTATTATAAATATAAATATTTTGAGTTGATCTAAGTTCTAATCTATTTATTATACTATACACTAATAGTATAAAATGAGTTTAATAGTTTAAAAACAACACAACATGATGTTGTCAAAATATACAAACTTTGGGACTGGAGAGATGGCTCGGCAGTTAGAGCACTGACTGTTCTTCTAAAGGTCCTCAATTCCTAGCACCCACATGGTGGCTCACAACCATCTTTAATGAGATCCAAAACCCTCTTCTGGTGTATCTGAAGAGAGTGGCAGTGCATAAAATAAATTTAAAAATATATACTAACTTTGATATATGCCCCTCGAAATTATATGCACATTATAATCCCATAGCAAATAATCACTTGTTCAAAACTTTTATATAGTCTACAAACCCCTGTTATGTCCTGGTCTCTGCCTTCATTTCCTTTCTTCTTCTCTCTGTCTCTCTATCTCTTTGTGTGTCTGGCACTGTGTCTGTCTCCCCCACCTCCACCCCCATGTTTATATACATCCCAGATCATCTTCACACTGTGTTAGGCTGGTCTCAAACTCACAATCCTCCCACATCAGCCTCAGTGAAAGATTATACAGCCCTGGTGTTCACTGGAGTTTCCGTGGGCCTTCAGCTTCTCAGAAAGAACTGCTGTTTTACACCACTTCACCTTTGCCTTTCTGTTCTCTCTACTCCTTCCTCTGCTTCCAACCCTTTTGTACTTCTAAATCCATAATCAGCTCCGAAACCTAGTCTCTGGGAAACCCACTGTTATCTGGGATAACCACTGCTGCCCACTCCAGCCTGATTCGAGAGTTCTCCGGAACTGCAAAACCTCTATGCACACCACTCGAAGACATTTTCTCTTTTCCAATCCAGATGCCTTTTGTTTCTTTTGCTTCCCTAATTGGCTTGCTATAACTCCCAGCACAATATTGAACTGGAAAAAGGGAGGACCTTTCACCTTTAGGGGTGATGCTTCTTTCTACAGATGCTGGTTGAGAAGTTTCATGGTTTGTAATGAGTTCTATCATGAATGGATATTGGATTTTGTCAAATGACTTTTCTGTGTGTATTCACACAGCCATATGGTCTTTGTCTTTTATTTTTGGTGTGTAGCATTAATTTTCAAATGCTAAGCAAGTTCCCTGGATAAATCCAGCTTGATCCTGTCTAGGTGTTGTTAGATTTGACTTGTGATACTTTATACGGAATGTTTTGCTGGTTTTCACTTGCCATCCCCCAATGTCTTTGGTCTCAGAGAAGCAGTAAATTTGTGTCTCCTCTGTTTTTCCTGAAAAAAAAAACTTGTTAACATTTGTCATTATGTCTTCTTCAATTTTTTGACAAATCTTCTTCACCAGTAAAGCCAGGGCACAGATTTTTCTTTATGGAAAAACTTCTAATTAGTAATTCAATTTCTTTAGTTATTCTGTTCTGACTTTCTGTTTCTCCTCAAATTAACTTAGATGGTTTGTCTGTTTCTGAGAACACAAGCTACTTTTGCTTAAGATGTCTAATTTGCTCTTAAGGCCGTCTCTTAGCAAGTCTCTTCAGCTCTGCTGGCAGTGACGATACCACTCACTCACTAGCTAAGATTTTTGATGTTGTTTTCTTTTCCAGGACCCAACTTTTGCTTTTTTACTGTTTTGCCCTATTTTGTGTGTGTGTGTGTGTGTGTGTGTGTGTGTGTGTGTGTCCCCTTATCAATTTCCTTTCTGGTTATTATCATCTATCATCTGTTAGGGGTTCAATTTGCCATCTTCTGGGACCCTTTCTTTTCTGAGTTGGTCAATAAAGGTTACATTTACCTTGAAATTTAACTTAGCCACAACTCCCACATTTTGAGGGGCAGTGGTTCTGCTTCTAGTACTTTTGAAGAACTTCTACTTTTCTGTGTGATCTTCTTAGGACCCATGGCTTATTTAAAAGTCTGTTGCTCAGTTCCCAATATTTGAGATTTCTCAGTTATTTCTTCCCTAGTATTTTTTTATTCTGTCTTTCTCAGAGAACATGCTTTGGTGATTTTTGATTGTTTTGAATAATGGATTTGTTTTAGGGTCAAACATTGATAATCCCTTCCTTCTAAAATATGAATAACACTTGTTTATATGATATGGCATTCCTATGATTATATAATATCCAGAAAGAAATTATATGACAGGCCTCCTATAATCATGAGCTCCTCTTCCAACAGAGGGGAGAAAACAGAGTAAACTTCTGGTTTGTATTTAGAAAGAGAAATCCTAAGCACAAAAAGAATTCTGTGTAGCACTGCTTTACAGATGGAAGAGTCACATAGAAGGGACCAGGGGAAGGTCTCTATGTGATCACTAGCCAAAAGCCAGGACACATGACATCATTCCTGCAGCTGAGAGGAACCAAATTTTTTTCAACAGCCCGAATGAGCTTGAAAACAAATTCTTTCTGGAGCCTCAGAGCCCAGTCAGCCCAGTAAGACAAAAACATCAAATATCTGTTTTTACATGCTAAGTCTGGCAATTTGTTATTCGACAATAGAAAATCAATATGATATAGGTGGGCATGGTGGTGCATGCCTATAATCTTAGCACCTGGGAGGCATGGAGGAACATCAACTCTAAGGCTACATAGTGAATTTGATGCCATCCTGAGCTAATGAGAGCCTGACTTAGAACAAAAACCAGGATGGGAAGAAGAAAAGAGTTTTTGTTGTTGTTGCTGTTTTGTTTTGTTTTGCTTTGCTTTGTGTGGCTTTTTTTTTTCAAATAATGGTTTTGCTCTGTTAAAATCAGAAGTCCTACTCCTGGCAGAGTTAATTTGGAAGATAAAATAAGATCTTTTTCTTTCTTCTTTTGCATTAGAGAGTTGTCTTTTTATTAGATATTTTCTTTATTTGCATTTCAAATGTTATCCCCTTTCCTTGTTGCCCCTTTGAAAACCCCCCATCCCATCCCCCCTCCCCCTGCTCACCAACTTCTCCCACTTTCCTGACCTGGCATTCCCCTACAATGGGGCATCAAGTCTTCACAGGACCAATGGCCTCTCCTCTCATTGATGTCTGAAAAGGCCATCCTCTGCTACATATGTATCTGGAGCCATGGGTCCCTCCATGTGTACTCTTTGGTTGGTAGTGAGGGCTCTGGGGGTACTGGTTGGAACATATTATTGTTCCTCCTGCAGGACTGCAAACCTCTTCAGTTCCTTGGGTCCTTTCTCTAGGTCCTCCATTGTGGACCCTGTGCTCAGTCCGTTGGTTGGCTGTGAGTCATGGGTATTTTGATCCCCCTTCTAAGAAGGACCAAAGTATCCACACTTTGGTCTTCCTTCTTCTTGAGCTTCATGTGGTCTGTGAATTTTATCTTGGGTATTCCGAGCTTTTGGGCTAATATCCACTTATCAACAAGTATATACCATGTGTGTTCTTTTGTGATTGGGTTATCTCATTCAGGATGATATTTTCTAGTTCCATCCATTTGCCTAAGAATTTCATGAATTCATTATTTTTAATAGCTGAGTAGTACTCCATTGTGTAAATGTACTACATTTTCTGTATCCGTTCCTTTATTGAGGGACATCTGGTTTCTTTCCAGCTTCTGGCAATTATAAATAAGGCTGCTATGAACACAGTAGAGCATGTGTCCTTATTACATGTTGGAGCATCTTCTGTGTATATGCCCAGGAGGGGTATAGCTGGGTCCTCAGGTCCTATGTCCAATTTTCTGGAACAACCAAACTGATTTCCAGAGTGGTTTTACCAGTTTGCAATCCCACCAGCAATGGAGAAGTGTTCCTCTTTCTCTACATCCTCTCCAGCATCTGCTGTCCCCTAAATTTTTGATCTTAGCCATTCTGACTGGTGTGAGGTGGAATCTCAGGGTTGTTTTGATTTTCATTTCCCTGATGATTAAGGATGTTGAACATTTCTTTAGGTGTTTCTCAGCCATCCGGTATTCCTCAGTTGAGAATTCTTTGTTTAGCTCTGTACCCCATTTTTAATAGGGTTATTTGGTTCTCTGGAGTCTAACTTCTTGAGTTCTTGTAGAGAGCCTTATTGGGGTGCCATGCCACCTGGCAGGAACTTGACATCGACCAATGTGAAGTTCCTCTCTCAGTCTTTGAGTGGGAACTCCTGTGTTAGCCATATCCCCTCCACTTGGGGTGGAGCACTTAGACCAATGGGTGGAGCCCATTGTTCTTCAAGGACCTGCAGTTTCCTGAGAGGCACTAGCCACCTTCGGAGCAACGAAACTGGTTCCGCGGAGAAGTTTCCAGCCTTTGGGGGAAGGGTTTTCCTCCGCCTATATATTTGGAGTCCTTCATTAAACCTTGAGACCTTCAGCAGCAGCAGGTGTTGTCTTGGTCTCCATCTCTTTTTGCCGCCTTCCCACGCATCCCCAGCTTCCCTTCCAGGTAACCTGTTCGATGTAACTGCGGGCAGTTACACGTTCTTTGTATGTATTGGATATTAGCACTCTGTCAGATTAAAATAAGATTTTAGATTCTCTTTAAAAGTCAGAAGCCCCATACTTTGAGATTTTAATTCGTAGCCTGCACAAGGTCTGCTCAATGGCTACTTGCACACCCCCTGTCTCACCCCCAAACCCACCCTGTTTAGCCAAAGGTCTGGGCTTTCCTGTTCATGTTTATCTATCTACCTGGACATTTCCTAGACCTGTCTCAGAACATGGAACACTACAGCATCTAGCTAGCACATGCCAACTCACTGGTAGTGAGCACCCAGTAAGTACTGTTGGGTTTAGTGAGCAGACACCATGGAGAGAGCTTTCCATATGAATGTAGGAATAAATTTTTGAGATGGCTGAGTCCTATGGCACCTAACAGGACTGAAGGATCTAGCCTCAAAATTTGTCTGCCTCAATGAGATAGCTTTTAAGTCCCATCAAGAACTTTTGGTTAAATCTCATTGACCAGGTCTAGTTGCAGGAGAGGTTGAGAAATGTAGTTTTTAGGTAACCACATGCTCTCTTAGCCCAAACAAAGAAGGGAGGGTTTTGACAGGAAAAAGAGGAGGGTGGACTTTGGGCTAGGTGGCTCAAAGTCTTAAAATCTGGGGGTCCAAAAAGGACCAAGATAAGCATTCTAGAAGCTGCCAAGGCCCTTCCCACAAGCACCTCCCCGCATAACTGTCTGGCTTTTATACATGTCATCTCTTATTCAATTTCATGTGGAAGAAACTGCACAGGGGGTTCTTCTGTGATTTGCTTTCACTTGCAGACTAAATACTGGAGAGAGAGAAAGAGAGAGAGAGAGAGAGAGAGAGAGAGAAGAGAGATCAGACTTGAGGGAAGGAAGGCTAGTGGTGTGATATTTGGGCAGCCCTTGTTGAATTCATCATAGTTGGGTGTTCTGTCATCCTGAGGACTCGCTGCAGCTCCAAGGCATTATCTGTCTTGATGAAGGTGAGACCGGTCTTTCCCAGGATAGACAGGAGGTGACAGGATGCCTGTCGATGTAGACCCAGTGCCTGGAGTTGGTGTCTGATGAGTAAGCAGAACTGAGCTGAGCCATCTGGGCACAAGTGTCGAAACAGTTAGACCCATTTCCTAAGGGCAACCTTGCAAATACAGTTTTACTCATTTCTAGTTCCAGACTGTGCATGCCAGTGCACATGTGCATGCAGGTGTGCACACAAGTGTGTGCATGCCCAGGCCAGAGGGCAAGCTCACCTGCCATTCTTCAGGTTCCATTTGCCTTGACATTTAGGCAGGATCTCTTACTGACCTGAAACATAAGAAATAGTCCAGGCTGTCTGACCAGGGAGCCCCAGTAATACACCAGTCTCTGCCTTTGGACGACTGTGGTTACAAGAGGTACCACCACCTCTGGAGTACTCAGGAGTGAGCTCACCAGCATACTTGGAAGGCATGCACTCTCCTGACTGAGCCACCTCCCAGAGCCACCTCCCAAACCCCAGCAATTCTTCTTACCCTGCCTACTGTATTAAGATGTGTAAAATTAACAACCAGTAAAATCAGAATAAGGAAAGCTGATTCAGGATTCAAGAGCAACCTCCCAGAAATAGTACCCTACACTTACCACCAACACTAACTCCCCTGTCTTCCTGGGCTGTGGTACCACAATAATTAATTGCTCAATTTCCCAGCCTTTTTTTTTTCCTGGCCTGAATATCTAGGTGGAATTCAGCTGTGGGCCAGGGCGGTGGGTTCCGGAATAGCTTTTGTTGTTCTCATACAAAAGGACAGCTGCCGCTGGCCCTGGCCTTCCCTTTTCCTTCCTCCCTGTCGGTGGGCATACTGCCTGGAACTGGAGCTACTCTCCTGAACCGATGAGAGAGGCTGGGAGAGTCACACTGGTGCTGGCCCTGGTTCTCAGGAGCTGCGGAACAAATGCTAACAGCTGCCTGCTCCAGACTTTCCATTCTGAGTCTAAATGGAAAACTCTGTCCATTGTGTTGAACTAGAGCTGAATACAATGCTGACCAACGAGAGTCGATGAACTGCCATGTGCCGCGGATAAGCAGGAAGGAGGTACAGTAAGGGTGATCCAGGTCTCAATCAGGAAGGTGACATGGGTACTCTTTGTCCCTAAACACAAGGAAAATATCAGATGACTATGGCCAGATCAGAAAGACCGGGAAGTTATGTAAAGGAAGTTCTGTTGACCAAAAAGGAAACAGAAAACAGTTTGTATACACACACACACACACACACACACACACACACACACACACACACACACACACACATGTATATATACACACACACGTGTATACATACACACACACACACACGAGTATACACACACACACAAACACACGGAATTCTCTATAGCAGAACTTCAGGTACTAAAGAAAGAAGGAATGACATATTAGAAAGCCAGCACTTTTCAATACCTCCTGAAATGGCAGCCTCGTCATTAACCCTTGACAGCTACAGGGTAAAACTAACAGAACTGTCCAGAAAACATGAATTAGGCTAAATATGCATTGTTGTTGGTTTTTTGGTAAGTTTTGTTTGTTTTCCTATCTCTTAAAGTGGGATATTCTCAAAGTCCACAGCATCTCCATGCCATTTCCTCACCAAGAATCAAATCCAGTTTATAGAACGAGAAGAGCGAGTTAAATTACCCCAGAGGGAAAGAGTCAAATCCAAAAACAGAGAAAACTGGGGAATGGATAGGAGAACCCAAGTCACCATGTCTTACACCCAAGGACTGCAGAGTCCCACAAAGACAAAATTCCTGACTTTGAAGAAAAACTTTGAAGTAGAGTATTTCCTGTGACCCCAAAATGGCAGCTCCTACTCCCATACCTGTTACCTGTGCACCTCATGCCAGAGATAAGGAGCCCTATCTTATGGCGACATCCTTCCTCTGCCAGCCCCGAGTGCACCCTTCTTAATGCTCCCCTCACTTCAACCCCAGTGGGAACACCTTGACCTTCTTTGAACCCGGTTGACCATTCAAGCCAGGCTTTGGTCTGTGGTTGCCCTCCGTGCCACACGTCATCCACCTTCAGGAAGGACCTGTTCTGAGAGCCATGAACGTTGAAGACCGCAGTGACAGAAGCCCACCCCATCCGGCTCTTACCTTGGTTGCCTAGGTTTTAGTTTCCTTCGGGTCTTAACCTTCAGTGTCACAGCCATGACTCCCCGTCTGGATTGGTGACCTCCTTTGTACCCCACACTGCGAGCCAGCTGCCACAGTTCCTCCAGTGAACTTTTATGGTGGCCCCTCAACTTACTCTACAGCCTGTGGACTCCTCACCAGAGTAGGAACTGCCAGACTTCACCTCTGAAGCCCTGGTGCCTTGCACTCGGTGAATTAAACAGATTTTCGAGAATTGACTGAGTAGTTGAATAATTTGAAGTTCAAAAATCCATTAGTTCAGACCCCAACTTTTGACCACACTACTTGCTAAGAAGGGAGCCTTGTTCACAAGTGTTAACCTAAAGGTGTTATGCTAAGGGGGAGACAATGTAATAGTCTTCCAAACGTGATTGGAAGATCTGGTAGGAAAGCTGGCCTGAGTTCTGTGGCCCTCCCCAACCTCCCTCTTTATCTTCCTTTTGTCAAGAAACTGCCTTTTCTGGAATGAGTGACCAGAGGGCTGATTGTCCTCAGCTCGTCCCCTTCTGCCTCAAAACCCAGGAGAGGGCTGAAGGGAGAAGTCAGCTGCTAAGAGCACATACTACTCTTGTAGAGGACTGAAGTTTGTTCCCTAGTGCCAGCACCAGGCAGGTTACAAGAGCCTGTGACTCCATCCCCAAGATGGTCTCACACCTCTGGTTTCCTAGGGCGGCGGCACTCCCCACACACAGACAGACACATAAATAAAAAAAAAGATAAATCATAAAAAAAAAATCCAGGAACGCTAAGAGGAAGGGTAGATGCAAGAGGAACAAAGACTGGAAGCCAAGCCTTCGGTGGCTAACGCTTGCCACCTTAGAGTACATGAGAAGCTGACTCACCAGAGGGTGACTAAACTCTGATCCTAATCTTAAGCCCCTCCCGACAAGGCCCCGTTGCCTGGACCTGGTGCTAGTTATTAGAGCTCACTATGCGAAGGGTGGAGGGCCAGATTATGCATGACAACCTGGCACAGCCTCAGCACTAGGCTCTTAGTTATTCAGGGCGTCAGAGCACTTAGGGTGGGCTCAGACTCGAGAGAAGGGACAGACCCTGTTCAAACCTAAATGGATAGAAACAGAGCTTTTCATTATGTGCACTGAGCTCTGCCTGAGCCCACAGAAAACCAAATCAATCAAATGTCCCAATCCAGAGTTTTCTATGGTTGCTGTTTCTGGTGTAAACTAAGGGAGGAAGGAGCATCACTAGCCTAAATGAGTGTGGAATGTGCTGTTTATAAACCCATGATTATAAACCCAGGCCAAAGAGATCAAACCATTACTGTTGTGAAAAGTACCTTCTCCACAGACTTCAACAGTCACCCCTTGTTAGTTTGGTGGGGCAATACCTATTCAACTACAACTGTCATTTTTACTAGCATTTACAGTACCTGTCCCAGCCACAAGGTCACTGGGATAGGGAGATCATGGGTACTAATGGGCTTAAAGCTGTATTCAAGGCTCAGAGCCAGCTACCTCATAATACTAAGCACTCAGGTATGACAATTCTCTGCTATCTACCAGATTACAGTCCGTTTGATGCCAACTTGTCATAAGTGTCAACGCACAGTGCAGAAATTTAAAGGCTTTTATTTTAGAGATGGAGAGGGAAATGTCCCCATAAGCAGGCATACGTACCATACACACTGCCATTTGAAGCCTCAGCATTTGGCTACGTAAGGCTTGCATGAGCAGCAGGAGACGGACTTCTTGAGGGTGGAGTGTCAATTACTTATCTTGTTGCTATGACAGATACCTGGCCAAAGCAGTTTGAAGAGGGAAAGGTTTGTTCTGGATCACGGTTTGAGGAGACAGTCCCCTCACGGTGGCGAGACGACTGCTCAGTCGCGTATGTAGTCAGCAAGCTGCAAGAGATGAACGCAGGTGCTCAGAGCTTTCCCTGCCTCCTCAGACTATGGGATGGTGCCATTCACACCCAGGGGGTGTCTTCCCTTTTTGGATAAGCTTCTTGGAAATTCCCTCACAGATATGCCTGGAAGTAAAAGCCCCTCAAAGTGACGGTCTGGAGCAGTCATCACAGGCAGGACCCCGGGTAGCTTATGAGCTCTGCACCTTACACCTTTCTTCATTGTACAAAGCACAGAGTCCAGAGCTCCATAAGTATGTGCCAACTTAATAGCGCGGCATCATAGATGCAGACAGGCAGGAAAGAACAACATTGTGTCCTTAGACTAGGGGAAAGGACTAGGGTGAAGAGAAGTAAACTGACTGCTTGTGACTCTTAGGTACTTGTACAACACAGTTGAGCTCCTGTCCCAGTGTCCCTCTGAGATATTTTAGAAGGTAGGAAAGCATGAAAACATGAGATATAATGGCATAAATACATCAAAATGACATTGGGATTAAGGTCCAAAAGGAGATAATTATAAAAATATTATGTATACTATAGATCTGTAGGAGGATTTGGAGTGGGGTGTGGATGTAAGAGAAGAGTTCCAAGTTCCTTTCTGATCTTCCATGCTGCCTGCCTGCCCTGTAGCCATCGAGTTCCCAGCTAGTTTCCTCCTGTCAGGAGAGGACATAAGAAGCAACTTATATAGGTCAGGTGATATTTTAAAGCTCCATCTGCTAATTAATTTGGTTAGAGTGTGTTGTCACCAGAAAAGTGACGAGCCTTTCCCAAACACTTTTGGCCGTTTGCTCATCAAGAAAAGTCACACTTTTTTCTCTGTGTAAAAAGTGTCAAAGGAAAACGAAAAAGAGTCTCTGAAGAGCCTAGGATCAGGACTGTTTTAAAACCCAGCACATGGTAAGGTGACCCCAGAGAACCAGGGGGAATATGGCACAAAGACCCCAGAGAACTAAGAGGAAACATGGCATGGTGACCCCAGAGAACCAGGAGGAACATGGCATGGTGACCCCAGAGAACCAGGAGGAACACGGCATGGTGACCCCAGAGAACCAGGGGGAACATGGCACGGTGACCCCAGAGAACCAGGAAGAACACAGCATGGTGACCCCAGAGGACCAGGGGGAACATGGCACGGTGACCCCAGAGAACCAGGAGGAACACAGCATGGTGACCCCAGAGAACCAGGAGGAACATGGCACGGTGACCCCAAAGAACTAAGAGGAACACAGCATGGTGACCCCAGAGAACCAGGGGGAAGAGGGCATGGTGACCCCAGAGAACCAGGGGAAAATCTCTCTGGAAATGTACATCAGGTCCCTGTCCTATTATTCCATGTCAGAGGCCGAAATGCTAAGGCCTGAGCACACGCTCACCTGAGGACGGTGAGCACATCAATGGCTTGCTTGCATTTTACTTTGTTTTAATAGTACTAATAGATAGCTGTCCAGAAACTTGTATTGTGGCAGCAGGAACTCTTACACCGTTAGAAGCCTCCAGGTAAAGCTCCTGAAGTGTATTTTAGCTGTATACAGGACTGCCGCGGTGCAAATCTTACCAGCTTTTCTACGAACTAATTCCTGGGGAGACCACTACAAATACATCGAGGTCAAAACTGCCTTTAAAGCCAGGGACCGTGGTGTGTGCCTGCAATCCCAGGAGACCCTGTGTGGAAGATCCAAAGTTTGGGACTACAGCTTGATGTCAGTGTGCTTGTCAAGCCTATGAATGGTTCCAGATTTGACCTCCACTACTGAAAACAAAATTCAGTCTGTTTTTTTTTTTAAGATTTCTTTTTATTGTTTGAATTGTGTATACATGTGTATTTCTGGGTGGGAGTATGCATACCCATAGCAGTCAGAGGCGTAGAAGCCCGCTGGTACTGGAGTCACAGACAGCAGTTAGCTTCTGACTTGAGTGCTAGGGACAGAACTCCAGCCCTCTGTAAGAGCAGTCTGTTTGTAACCATTGAGTCATCTCTCCAGCTCCTTAAGCCGGCTCTCAGGTAGCTTTACTGCAGTCAGGTCCCTGGCCCCTGAGAACCACAAAGGCAGGCATCGACTATGACAGACTTAGTTTTATTGTTGTCTGGCCTCACTTCAAAGGGTGCTGGCAAGCCCCGCCCCTAAGGATTGCAAACTGGAGGTTCAGTGAAGTCCTGGGAGCATGAGGAGGCCCAGTGTGAGAATTCCCTGCTCCTATGGGGTCCTGGGGAGCACGAGGAGGCCAGTGTGAGAAATCCCTGCTCCTATGGAGTGAGTCTAAACAGCCCTGGAGCACAAGTTCTGATGCCAGAACATAATGTTCAACCCCCAAACACTGGAAGTAGACCGGAAGATATGAGATTTGAGGACTGCAGCTGTTTCACACACCACAGAACACTCACACCTCTGTAACCAGCAGTTCCACTCAGCCTGTGCCATTCTTAACTGTCAAGAAACCCACATACCTTGGCTCGAGGAGGTGTGTTTGAGCACATCCACTAGAGCATCATTTGTGCAATCAGGGAAAATCGTAAATACTTAAATCCCCACGGTGTTAGTCAGCATTCCTCCACCGTGACAGACACCCAAGATAATCGACTTACAGAGAGACAGGGCTTATCTTGGCTTTCAGTGTTGGAGGTTCCAGCCCATAACTGCTTGGCCCCACTGCTGTTGGACCTGAGGGGAGGCAGCATATTTGCAGTACAAAGTGCCTGGCAAAGCAAACACCCTCACCTCTTCATGGGGAAATGGAAGAGAGGACAAGGCTAGGCTTCCAAAGATCCCTTTGAGGGGACTCTCAGTGACTAGAGACCTGCTGTTAGTCCCCAACCCATGAGGTTTGCAGGAGTCCGACACCATGTCCAAGACACAGGGCAATTCAAAACCAAACTCTAGCTAATGGTTTGCACAATACCTACCCATCCAAGGGAGCACCAGACAGCAGGAAGTAATAAGGTAGACCTCTGCCGTTTATCACAGAAGGTTCCTCAGAGCATATTATTGGCTAAGAAAACTTCATAAATCCCACAAGTGCCATCTGTATAAAAACAAATACAAATACAAAGTAATTGTGCATTCACATAGGATCTCTTCAGATGTATGTATCTGTGTAAGTTAAGCAACAATGCCCCTGGAACAGACCAACAATGGAGCAGGAAGGAAGGGAGGCCAAATGAGAAGTCAACCGTCTTGGAAACGGTGCAATACATGAAATACAATATTTCATGTACAAAGTAAAAATCACCACATAAAATATCCAATACTTATATACCCATTATGACAATGTTTAATAATTCATGATGGATATATATTAATATATAATAAAATTTATAATCAAATTATTTATTAAATGCATTTATTATAGTAATTTATTTTTATATAAATTCTTTTCTTGTAAAATTTAATATTTCTCTATGAAGTTTAGCTTTATCTTTACTTATGTACATGTGCATGGTTCTGTATGTGAGTATATGCACTTCATGCATGTAGGTGCCTGCAGAGGTCAAAAGAAGGTACACGATACCCTGGAGTTAAAGTTACAGATGGTTGTTAGCTGTCCTTAATGGTTTCTGGAACCAAATCCAGGACCTTTGCAAGAGCAGGGGATGCTCTTAACCTCCAAGCTATCTCTCCCGTTCCTGTGAATGAACATTAAGGCAATCACGTAGGCACATCTGCCCCTGCAGATTCCTGGTCTTTCTTTTTTTTTTTTATTTTATTTTTTTAATTTACATTCCAAATCACTTCCCCTTTCCCGTTTCCCCCCTCCCCGAAAGTCCCATAAGCCCCCTTCCCTCCCTCTTTTCTCCATTCAACCCCCTCTCGTTACTCTGTCCTGGCGTTCCCCTACATCCAGTCTTTCCAGGACCAGGGGTCTCTCCTTCCATCTTTTTAGAAATCTATTGATATGCGGATTGTGTCTAGGGTATTCCGAGATTCTGGGTCAATATCCCCTTATCAGTGACTGCATACCATGTGTGTTCTTTTGTGATTGGTTTACCTCACTAAGGATGATATTTTCAAGATCTGACCATTTGCCTAGGAATTTCGTGAATTCATTGTTTTTAATTGCAGAGTAGTATTCCATTGTGTAGATATACCACATCTTCTGAATCCATTCCTCCGTTGAGGGACATCTGGGTTCTTTCCAGCTTCTGGCTATTATAAATAAGGCTGCTATGAACATAGTGGAGCATGTGTCCTTATTGCATGCAGGTAAAGTCTCTGGGTATATGCCCAGGAGTGGTATAGCCGGATCCTCCGGGAGTGTCATGCCCAGTTTTCTGAGGAACCGCCAGACTGCTTTCCAGAGTGGTTGTACCAGCTTGCAATTCCACCAGCAGTGGAGGAGTGTTCCTCTTTCTCCACATCCTCGCCAACAACTGCTGTCTCCTGTGTTTTTGATCTTAGCCATCCTGACTGGTGTGAGATGGAATCTCAGGGTTGTTTTGATTTGCATTTCCCTAATGACTAAGGATGATGAACATCTCTTTAGGTGCTTCTCAGCCATTAGATATTCTTCAGGTGAGAACTCTTTGTGTAGCTCTGTACCCCATTTTTAATAGGGTTACTTGCCTGGTCTTTCTTTCAGTTGTTTCAGCTTGCAAGCAGATCCCAGGAGCCTGTGCGTTGAGCCGCTGGATCTCACCGCTGGTGGCACAAGGCTTAGGCGGTTTGGTTAGTTTCATTTTGCAGTGTAGGACACACAAATTATTCAGAATTCTTGTTGAAGGATAATTCTCGTGGGACGGGGTCCAGGGGCGGGGGCCGTGATTCTGTATCGCTAATAAGTTGCTGCTGGTGGTTCTCAGAGTCTGTAAAACTTGACTTAAAGAGGCTTTCTGGAGAGAAGGATCCCAGCATTCTAGAGCGAATGTGCGTAGGGCGGGTCCGAGAGGCCTAAAGCCATGGTCCAGGTGCTAGGGTCCCACAAGCAGCTCATGGTCTCCATCCTTGCAAGGTTACAGCTTCCTGGAAGCAGAGTCCTCATACTCCCCAAAAAGAAAAATGTTGTTCTGGTTTCTCTCTGAGGAAGGAAGTCTAGTCCCAAATCACAGAAAGTCTAGGGGCTGCTGCATGCAGCAGAGAACGATCAGCCATCCTCACGGGTCCCACCAGCGTCACCTTTCTTTGTGTAAAATGGTACTTTTACCAAACTGGTAGAAGAGGACCGCTTCTACTTGGCAGGGCTCTGAGCGTAGAGGACTCCTCCAGAAAGGGGTAAGGATTAAAGCCAGGATGAGGAGGATGGGGTGAGGGCAGGATCAGAGCGTTGTAAAGCCTCGGTGTTCTTAGACTCTCAGGAAGGTTATCTGACTCTGAAGAGTTTACTCCTTTCTCTGTTTTGCTTTGCAAGAGATGACTCCAGTCCCTGTTGGCATTCAAACTCACAGAGTGCTATCGAAGCTACAGTCCCCATTAAAACACTGGCTGCTTTGTGTGTGTGTGTGTACATATAAACATAAGCATATACTTCATACACATACACATACACATACACATACACATACACATACACATACATATACATATACATATACATATACGAGGGGTACCTCAAGGCAGCTGCATTTCTTAAAAGTCCCACATCCCAGCATACATGATGACTCACAAAAGCTGTATCCCAGGAACTCCCTGCCCTTCTTGCAGACAGCACCTCTGAAGAGCATCCTTTCTCCCAGCCGTTGCTTACTGCTTGCATTACTTCAAGAAGGGACCTTAAGAGTCCTGGACCATTTTGAAGGGGAGACATGTCAGAAGCACCTCCGTCTACCCTGCAGCTGTGTAGTATGTGTATGAGGGGGGCTTTTCATCTGGGCATTATCATGGTACCATCTGTTTTAATTACACCTGCTAGACACATAAGCTGACATCTGCATCAATGTTTGACCACCCAGCTCTGATTACAGCCTCAGAGAATGGCACCTGTGTGTGAATAACTGCATGCCTGACTGTGGGTCTAGTTCTGTGGTAATAAATCACAGGATATTACACTTGTCTCTTACAATTTGATTTTAAACATTTCTTCAATTAAACAAAACTTCATACACACAATTCCTAAAGCACACTATTTAATTATTTTAAATAAATCACTTATTTTTTTCTGATTTGAAAAGAAATATATGCAATTTTAGAAAATAGTGAAGGATTAAGAAGATCATTAAGGGAGCAGTCATTACTCTACCAGAAATGTATATTTTGTGGCAACTTAGGAGAAATGAGGCAAAGTCTTTTCTTAAATTTTCTCCTAGATAGAGTAATTTTAGATTTACATAGAAGTCTCAGGCATAATATAACTCTCATTTCTCTCACCTGACTTCCCCTGACGGTAACATCTTATGTAACTGTAGACCATTTGTCAAAACTAAGAAATTAGCAGTGGTACACGCTGTTAACAAAACCACAAAACCTGTTTAGATTTTGCCAGTATTTCTACAAATGTCTCATCCAAGGTGCACAGGGATGGACATTGTGCTCCATTTTACCTCACATATACCCAGGTATAAGGTCAAACTCCTGAGAAAACATTGTGGTCATATTGTTTGATTTTTTTTTCAGCTGTAGAATAAAGTATAGTGTACACAATTGCTCCATTGGTGATGGGGGAAGAGAGGATCAGGTGTGAGACGGTGGGGAGGGGATGACTAAAATATAGCGGTGGTTTCGTGCTCAACCAAGGTGCAGGATCCTGGGACCATAGTATTTGGCAAAGAGCATAAGTAAAGTCAAGCACATCCACTACACCACAGGGGAGTGTATAGAAGAAATGCTGCCTGTCCACCTGTCTGTCTGTCCGCCTGACCACCTGTTCACCTGCCCACCTACCCACCTGCCCACCTGTCTGTCTGTCCACCTGCCCACCTGTCCACCTGCCCACCTGCCCACCTGCCCACCTGCCCACCTGTCCACCTGCCCACCTGCCCACCTGCCCACCTGTCTGTCTGTCCACCTGCCCACCTGTCCACCTGCCCACCTGCCCACCTGCCCACCTGCCCACCTGTCCACCTGCCCACCTGCCCACCTGCCCACCTGTCCACCTGCCCACCTGCCCACCTGCCCACCTGCCCACCTGTCCACCTGCCCACCTGCCCACCTGCTCACCTGCTCACCTGCTTACCTGCCCACCTGCCCACCTGTCCACCTGTTTGTCTGTCCACCTGCCCACCTGTCCACCTGTCTGTCTGTCCACCTGCCCACCTGTCCACCTGCCCACCTGCCCACCTGTCCACCTTCCCACCTGCCCATCTGCCCACCTGCCCACCTGCACACCTGCCCACCTGCACATCTGCCCACCTGCCCTCCTGCCCACCTGTCCACCTGTCCACCTGCCCTCCTGCCCACCTGCACACCTGCCCACTTCTTCTCCCTGGACCCCTCTCTCCTCCTTCCTCTTTTATGATGGTGTTGGGCCTTGCCCTATGAAATGTATGCATGAATTAGACATTGTCTCAGCCTTTATAGAGCCTCACACCTAGCAAGGAAGAGAGGCTCTTTTGAGTGACCTATCAGTAACCATACAATTACAGATCTGGTAAGTGCTAAGAGATGCGGTCCAGGGGTTGAGGAGACTGGATCAGGGCATTAAGAAAGGTTTCCCAAAGGGAAGGGAGTTTAAGCTAAGCACCAACAACCACGGATAAATGCTGTTCAGACAAGACAAAAGGGCAATCCTGGAAGAAGACATCCTGAGCAAGGTTGAGAGCAGAAAAGGTGCTGATATGGTTCTCCAACAAGAGGTCCTTGGTTGAATAGATGAAGGAAGTTCTTAAGTCATGGTGTAGCTAAGGAATATTTGCTTAAGTGGCTATAACCACAACCAGTAATGGTTGCAATGGAGCCCCAAAGCATGCCATATCTCCATGTATCTTTCAAACATCCCTTGGATTCACCCTGGAAATCTACCGTCCCTCCTCTAGTCAGTAGATGGTCCAGCATAAAGTCACTTGGCTTTCCTAGTCACTCTGGCTGGAGTGGATGAGAATCTGCTCTCCTGGACAGGTCTAAACTCCTGACATTGTCAGTCACACTGACAACACAGTGACGCTTCAGTGTCTAGTGGTCTTCTGTCTAGCCGTAATCACAGCTTTGTACACTGGACCTCATAGAACTGAAGCTGAAGGTGGCCGCTTGGTCAACTACCAAGGAACAGTTCAGGGAATTTTTGAAGGTGCCAAGGACTCTGAATTGAATGGCAGGCTGGGGACCCAGTCTTGGAGCTGGAGGCGAGGCAACAGAAATGGACTGTCCATGCGCCACTGTGTGATGAACATGGCTTTGTCTGCCCTGGCCCTGTCACATCCTGTAAGTTCCCGTCAGCCTCTGGAAGGTATGTATCTGTTTGTACGTGTGAGTGTGAGCTGGGTCAACAAGAGGAGGATTTGCTCATTCTGCTTCTCCAAATTCCCAAGGTCACATAATAGGAGACTCCTAAGAGTGGCTGGGTTAGAAGTTACAATCATCTATGTCCACCACTTTCATTCCTCATGACTGCTTGCTGAGGTCCAAACCTACATAGTTTTAAGAGGTCTGGAGATAAGTAAGACACAGACTGCTTTCTCTCTTGGAGTGGGCTGATTGCTGGAGTTTGTGTGAGTGTATGTGTGTATGTGTGTACATCTGTGTGTGTATGTGTGTGAGAGAGTGTGTATATGTATGTGAGTGTCTATGTGTGTCTGTGTGTCCATCTGTATGTGTCTCTGTGTGTTTCTGTGTCTGAGAGTATGTGTATGTGTGTGAGCGTCTCTGTATATGCATATCTCTGTGTGTCTCTCTGTGTATTAAGTGTGTCTGCGTGTGTGAGAGTGTGTATGTGTGTGTGTCTCTGCATGTGCATATCTCTGTGTGTCTCTCTGTGTATAAGAGTGTATGTGTGTGTGAGTGTGTATGTATCTGAGTGTGTTTCTGTGTATGTAAGAGTGTGCGTATGTATGTGTGAGCATCTTTGTGTGTATGTGTGTGTGTTTGTGTGTGTCTGTGTGTCTGTGTGTGTATCTGTATGTATGTGTGTGTATCTGTTTGTGTGTGCCTATGTATGGGTATGTATGAGTGTGTGTGTGTGTGCGCACGTGCGCATGTGTGTCTGTCTGTCTGTGTGTTCAGTGTCAGACATCTTCCTCAAGCACTGGCCATCTTAATTTTTGAGACAGGGATTCTCACTGAACCTGGAGCTGATTCAGCTTGACTGACTGCTCAGTGATTCCAAGAGCTCTCTGATCTCCGCCTTCCTATTGCTAGTACCACAAGCACATGATGCTATGCAGGCTTTCATATGGTGGTGGGATCTGAACTCAAGTCTTCGTGCTTCTATAGCAAGCACATTGCAGACTGAGCAAGCTCTCCCATCCTGGCTGAGGCTTGACACTACTGAGAAACTCATCAGGATTCTGACTATGCTTGAGGAGGGCGGGGCCATGAGTAAGACTTGATACACAGAGGAGTTGTGGGAGTTGCATCTTGAAGTTTGGCTAGCAGGAAGCTTGCAGGCGAGTTTAGGCAAGAGGAGAGAACATTCCGGGCAGAGCAAGCAAGCAGATACAAATGCATGCTGGTGTACAACAATAGGTACAACATTTGGGAAGCCGTAAACCACTTCTTAAAGCTGGAATTCCCACCTGGCAAGAAAACCTAAGGCTGCTTGGATAGCGAGGGGTAGATCACGTCTGAAACATCAGGCTTCCAGTTAAATTCTCTAGACCCACATTATCTGATGTGATAGCCATGAGTCATGAGTGACAACTGAGTTGAAGTTAGTTAAAATACAGTATAAAAACTCAATACTGCACACTACCTATATTTCAAGGACTCAATAACCAAGTGTGGGTAGGAGTCACAGGGGCAGATAAAGTACAGAGAGAGAACTTATCTACCAGCAAAAGCAGTTCAACCATGAGCAGCTGACTATGCTCTAGGGGACCATAGAAGAATTGTAGGCAATGGAACACAATTCCATGTTTGGATTACTCTGCTTGAAGTTGCTGGAGGGGGTATAAGAGAAGCTAGGGATCAGTTAGGAGGCTGTGGGCACAGATGTGGAGGCTGTGAGCACAGGTGTGGGGGCTGCGGGCACAGGTGCGGGGGATGCGGGTACAGGTGCGGGGGCTGTGGGCACAGGAGCGGGGGCTGCGGGCACAGGTGCGGGGGCTGCGGGCACAGGTGCGGGGGCTGCGGGCACAGGTGCGGGGGCTGCGGGCACAGGTGCGGGGGCTGCGGACACAGGTGCGGGGGCTGCGGGCACAGGTGCGGGGGCTTAGGGCACAGGTGCGGGGGCTGCGGGCAGAGGTGCGGGGGCTGCGGGCACAGGTGCGGGGGCTGCGGGCACAGGTGCGGGGGCTGCGGACACAGGTGCGGGGGCTGCGGGCACAGGTGCGGGGGCTGCGGGCACAGGTGTGGGGGCTGCGGGCACAGGTGTGGGGGCTGCGGGCACAGGTGTGGGGGCTGCGGGCACAGGTGTGGGGGCTGCGGGCACAGGTGTGGGGGCTGCGGGCACAGGTGTGGGGGCTGCGGGCACAGGTGTGGGTGTGTGGGGGCTGCGGACACAGGTGTGGGGGCTGCGGGCACAGGTGTGGGGGCTGCGGGCACAGGTGTGGGTGTGTGGGGGCTGCGGGCACAGGTGCGGGGGCTGCGGGCACAGGTGTGGGGGCTGCGGGCACAGGTGTGGGGGCTGCGGGCACAGGTGTGGGTGTGTGGGGGCTGCGGGCACAGGTGTGGGGGCTTTGGGCACAGGTGTGGGGGCTGCGGGCACAGGTGTGGGTGTGTGGGGGCTGCGGGCACAGGTGTGGGGGCTTTGGGCACAGGTGTGGGTGTGTGGGGGCTGCGGACACAGGTGTGGGGGCTTTGGGCACAGGTGTGGGGGCTGCGGGCACAGGTGTGGGGGCTGCGGGCACAGGTGTGGGGGCTGCGGGCACAGGTGTGGGTGTGTGGGGGCTGCGGACACAGGTGTGGGGGCTTTGGGCACAGGTGTGGGTGTGTGGGGGCTTTGGGCACAGGTGTGGGTGTGTGGGGGCTGCGGACACAGGTGTGGGGGCTGTGGGCACAGGTGTGGGGGTGTGGGGGCTGCGGGCACAGGTGTGGGTGTGTGGGGGCTGCGGACACAGGTGTGGGGGCTTTGGGCACAGGTGTGGGGGCTGCGGACACAGGTGTGGGGGCTGCGGGCACAGGTGTGGGGGCTGCGGGCACAGGTGTGGGTGTGTGGGGGCTGCGGACACAGGTGTGGGGGCTTTGGGCACAGGTGTGGGTGTGTGGGGGCTTTGGGCACAGGTGTGGGTGTGTGGGGTCTGCGGGCACAGGTGTGGGGGCTGCGGGCACAGGTGTGGGGGCTATGGGCACAGCTGCGGGCACAGGTGTGGGGGCTGCGGGCACAGGTGTGGGGGCTGTGGGCACAGGTGCGGGCACAGGTGTGGAGGCTGTGGGCACAACTGCAGGCACAGGTGTGGGGGCTGTGGGCACAGCTGTGGGCACAGGTGTGGGGGCTGCGGGCACAGGTGCGGAGGCTGTGGGCACAGGTGTGGGCACAGCTGTGGGCACAGGTGCGGAGGCTGTGGGCACAGGTGTGGGCACAGCTGTGGGCACAGGTGCGGAGGTGGCTCTGTGAGTGGAATGCTTGACTCACGCATGAGGACCTGGGTTTGGACCCCCAGCACTCCTGATAGGTAACTGGCATCTCATCACTGGGGACATGAGGACCGGGTGGCCCCGGGGCTGTCAGATTCGCCATTCCAGATGAGTCAGTGAGTTCAGCTTTCACGTTACTATTATTTAAAAGCAGACAGAAATAGCGGAAGACACCGGCATTCGTTCCTGGCCTCCATGCATACTCCTTCGCTTCCATGCACACACAAAGAAGGCATGGCCGCCACTATAGCAGATTGTCTTCTTTTGCCTGGAAGGTGCAAAGCTGAGCAGAACAACGAATGGTTCGCTTGGGCTCTAACATCCTCCTGGTCTAACGCAGAAGACAGAGACTCACAAGGCTCAAGCAGTGAACCTATACGCCTGACAAAGTGACGGTGTGAACCTACACGCCTGACACAGTGACGATGTGAACCTACACGCCTGACACAGTGACGGTGTGAACCTACACGCCTGACACAGTGACGGTGTGAACCTACACGCCTGACACAGTGACGGTGTGCACCTACACGCCTGACACAGTGACAGTGTGCACCTACACGCCTGACACAGTGACGGTGTGAACCTACACGCCTGACACAGTGACGGTGTGAACCTACACGCCTGACACAGTGACGGTGTGAACCTACACGCCTGACACAGTGACGGTGTGAACCTACACGCCTGACACAGTGACGGTGTGAACCTACACGCCTGACACAGTGATGGTGTGAACCTACACGCCTGACACAGTGACGGTGTGCACCTACACGCCTGACACAGTGACGGTGTGAACCTACACGCCTGACACAGTGACGGTGTGAACCTACACGCCTGACAAAGTGACGGTGTGAACCTACACGCCTGACACAGTGACGGTGTGCACCTACACGCCTGACACAGTGACGGTGTGCACCTACACGCCTGACACAGTGACGGTGTGAACCTACACGCCTGACACAGTGACGGTGTGCACCTACACGCCTGACACAGTGACGGTGTGAACCTACACGCCTGACACAGTGACGGTGTGAACCTACACGCCTGACACAGTGACGGTGTGAACCTACACGCCTGACACAGTGACGGTGTGCACCTACACGCCTGACACAGTGACGGTGTGAACCTACACGCCTGACACAGTGACGGTGTGAACCTACACGCCTGACACAGTGACGGTGTGCACCTACACGCCTGACAAAGTGACGGTGTGAACCTACACGCCTGACACAGTGATGGCGTGAACCTATACACCTGACAAAGTGACGGTGTGAACCTACATGCCTGACAAAGTGACGGTGTGAACCTACATGCCTGACAAAGTGACGGTGTGAACCTACATGCCTGACACAGTGACGGTGTGAACCTACATGCCTGACACAGTGACGGTGTGAACCTACATGCCTGACACAGTGACGGTGTGCACCTACATGCCTGACACAGTGACGGTGTGAACCTACATGCCTGACACAGTGACGGTGCCTCTCACTTCATCTCTGGGACGACCTGGAGATTGCAAGAGAAAGCGAAAGTTGAGTCACAAGACCAAAGGCCTCCCCTAGTTTTCCAGAAGTCGCAGAGACACAAGACCAGCCTTGCTCATACCACGTAGGTGGAAAAGACTCAAGTTTTCTGTAGGGGCAGTAAGCCAGATGTTTTACTGAACCCCAGCTGCCTACTACTGCTTGAAGTTGGGAGACCAGGGGGGCCCGAAGAGCATTTCAATACTGGTAAGTTTGTAGGGGCAACCTCTCCTTTCCTCGGCTGCTGCTGGAGATGTGGAACGGGAAAGTTGATGAATCCTTGCTGAGACGACAATTAGGACAGCATGTCCTGCGAGCCACTGACTCACAGAGAGCACCTGACGAGAACTTCGACCCAGGTTTATGTATTCTGAGGGTGTGGACGTCTCCTCAGGAACGACAGCGGAATGTGAGAACATCACCCCATGCTCCTGGTTGAGTCAGGTGGGGATCCTAATTTAAGGCCCAGGGTTGGCAGTCAACTGCAAATAGGCCTCCCTGTAATGCTTATTTCATGGGTCCAGAACCCCCACCATGAGCCAAGTCTTGTAAACTGGCTGGAAGAATCCATTTCTCTCTCACAGAAACTCAGGAAGCTGGCCTAGCTGGTATCTGTATTCAGAGGAAACTAAGGCGCACAGGTGAAACCATTTACTAATTCTTTTATAGTTACCGGTGTTCAAATCCAGCTTCTGGCTCAAAGATCTGCTCTGAGGAAGGACACAGTATGGGACTAAGCTCTGAGGACCCCAGTTATGCACTGGATCTTGTGTTAGTGCTATGATGGCAACCCTCTGAGGGAAAACAAGGTCTCTCCCAAATAAGGAGGCCCTACCATCCACAGATTAATGGATCCAGCCACTATGAGACTCCTTTCCTGGTGGCTCTCATCACATCACAAACTTCCAGCCACCTTCTGTGGGAAAACATCTCTTTGAGAAATGCTTGCGATGCACGGTGTCAAAGCATGGCATGCAGGCTTGCAGCCGATGATGCATTCCTGCAGGCTTTCCCAGCACAGAGTCAAACATCTGTAGCAGGCTCTCCCACGGAGCTCTCACTGCAGGAAGCTGGGCACACCCCTAGGTCCTCGCCACCAGCTACAGTGGTTAGCATGTGTCTATCTAAGGATGTCTTTAACTGGTGAGCACACACCCCAGTGGGCAATTGCTGCCTAAGGGTCTATCCCAAGGATATCACCAACCAAACTCTGGCCCTGGGGGGACCCCAGAGATCAGCATCTGTTCCTGTCTCTGCCTACCCAGTGTTGGGATTACAAATGCGTGCCACCATGCATGGCTTCTTTCCTAGGTTCTGGGGGTCGGAACTCATACTCTCATGCTTGCATTACAAGCCCTTTCCAAGTTGTCTCTGCAGACCCCAGGCCCTTCTACATTTAAGACTATGTCTGCATATGTAGTCTAATCTAAGTGTCCCAGGGGTGGGGTGGGTCAAATATCAGTGAGGAATGAGAGACTGCACGGCAGTCAGCAGGACCTGCAAGCTTACCCTTCGGGATCGCTTTATCTTCATGGCAAAGCCTGACCTGGTTTACGCATGCGCTGTGCACATCGTTCCGCTCTTGAAGTGTCTTCTGGATGACAACAGACTTCGAACTCCCAAACAGCTTCTAGCTCTGCCGTTTTTCAACCCATGTAGGAAGATCTCCTTCAGTCTTTACCTACTGGGGCTGTTTAACAGAGCTCTTTCTGGAGCCCTACTGACTCCACCGGGTCCTTCCTCTTCCATCTCTGACTCATCGGACATTTGGAGACACTGAGTCCCCAAGCCAAGGCTTCATTGTCTGAGGCTACACCATCAGCAATGACTTAAGAGCAAGTAACACATGAAGTCAAAAATACTGTCCTTACTGTTTCTAAAACCGCACAGCGGATCTGGCCTTCTTCCCAAACAGAGCTGCACCCCACTCAGACATACGGGTGCTGTCCTTCTGGGTCACCCCTCAGTTTCAGAGCTTGCAGGGTTCTTGTTCACCTGACTGGCATGTTCTGCAAACCCTCTGCATCACTAAATTGAAAATCTCCCTGGGTGCTATAGCACTGGATGCTTAATCTTAATGTCTTGTCATTTAGTAACCAACAATTGGAACATCATTTTGTCCCACTAGACTCCGATTTGGAATTAGATTGTTTTTAGCATATAGGAAAATTCCAACAGAAAATTCTGTTTGCCCAGCGACAGAGAGGTAAATTCACCTCTATACTTTTTGTTCCAGGCCTAACAAAACTTTTGAATTTTCTGCATCAATTTTCCAAAATGAAACCCAGATGTCTATCCAAGACAGGGCCACCATGCCACTTTAGAGGTGGGGATTATTTTAAGATTTAAGGTATTTTAATTATAGTGGCACACAAGTGCGTGATAACGAAAAACAAACAAAAACAGAGAAGTTCACATTGTAAAGCCAGTGTCTCCCCAGTTCCTTCCCAGTCTTAGTCTCTTTTCTTTGCTATGATAAATTACCCTGATGAAAGCAACTTAGAGAGAAAGGGTCTATTTTGGCTCACAGTTACAAGTGTTTAGTCTACCCGCAGGAGCCTGAGGCAGATGCTTACATCACATCCACAAACAGGAAGGAGAGACCCATGAATGAATGCTTGTGCTCAAATCACTTTCTCACTTTTGTACAATCCCAGCCCAGGGAATGGTGCCACCCACAGTGGGCAGGCATTCTCAACTCAATCAACCTGATTAAGATGTCCCCCACTAGCCTTCCCAGAGAGGAACCTAACTTAGATAGTGCCTCACGGATGGGTCCAGAGGCTTATTGTGGGTGATTCTAAAACCTGTTGGCAGTTAACACTAACCTCACAAGCCAGACTCTTATAAATGTCTGCTAATTTACTCTATTCCATGACTCTCTTGGAAATCTGTTCCTGTGTCCTAGATCAGTTTCCCCAGAAACAGAGCCTGAGTGAGGAGGATTCAGGCTCACAGGGTCTGAGGTAGAGGGAAATGAGCCGTTTAGAGCAAACATGGGTGTTTGCTGGCATCAGCTTAAAATTGCCTCTATGGGGACCTCTGGGCATGACTGCAGTCTACACTGCTAGCAGAGGAGCCAGGCGCTCTGGCGTGGGAATGAGAACCTAGGTGAGGCATGAAGAAATCAGATTATTGTATTAAATGGTGGGACAAGCATGTCAGTCTCAAAGCATGCCCTAGAAGGAGACTTAGGCACGAGCTCACGTTCATACTTCACCATTCGTCACTCTATCAAATATGTCTTGCTAGCATAGGCGGGCCCTTTGGCAGATGGAATGGAATACGGTATGGAAAGTCTGAGAGGAGGAAAATCATACGCCCTAAGCAGGGCGAGCCAGGCTCTTCAGAAACTGGAAGAACATAGAAATATCAAGGAGTAGAGAGGCATTTTGTTGGATTAGAGCATTGGAGACATAATGGGTACCAAGCACATGACCCTGAATGAGCGGTGGGGAAATCTAGAGGGAAACGCCTTTTATGTTTACCAAGAAATAAGCATTATCTCTCTCCTCTGTTTTGCTTAGCAAACACTTTCATTTTAATAGAGATTTTCAAACAATTAGAAAAGTATGACAGAGAAACAGACACATACATGCATGCATGCATGTGTGCGTGCACATATGCTCACACACACACAAGCACACACATACAAATATCCTAATATCCATCTGCGAGCTCTAGCCATTTGGTAATGAGAGCAGCTCTTCTCTTTCGCTTGGCTTTTGGAGGGAGATGGAGTCTTCCTCTTTCCGAAGCTTACAGGTGTTTTCCACTTCCAGACTGCCAACTGAAAACAGCAACAGACTCACATCCCAGGCAGGTACTCCTACTAGGCAACAGGGCCCCTGGGAGCTCAGGCAGGAGACTTGTCCTCACCGGACCTGGAGCTTTGTGTTCTCATTCAGCTCCCACACGTCCTGCCCATCCCCCTAAGGAACAAAGAGCCAGGCTTGCCCCCATCTCTCCACCACATCCTCCTCAGCCCCGTTAATCATTGCACTGACATTCTCTCTCATTTCCATTTCTAAAGACAGACGTATCAGAAACACAGCTCTGTTTACATTCGAAGGTAAATATGTACACCAACTTGTTTCATCCAAGAGAGCCAGAAAGGAAACTCCTGTTTACCCCCAATCCAAATAAGAAGAAGGCTCTAAGTGCCAGAAGCCATTTGGCACAATACAGTCCTGGGGAAGAGACAGACATGATGGAAACTGGCTGGAATAGAGAGTTAGTTCCCAAAGCCACTCCCTGTAGGTGGTCTGCAGCCTCGCTTCTAGTCTTATCTGCACTGATATTGAGAGGCCAAGTAAAGTGACCAAGCACCGAGGGAAAACAACCTGCCAGTTTCAGTGTCTTCTGTTGCTCTAACAAAATAGCCGAGGACAAGAATTTACCAAGAATGGGGCTGGGCACAGAGGTATGTATGTACCTGCGGTTCTACCTTCCCAGTAGGCTGAGGTGGGAGGACCACTTGAGCCAATGAGCTCAAGTCAGTGCTGTAAAAAAGCTCTGTAAAGAAAAGCGTTTGGGTTCAAGTTCTGGAGGCAGCAGAGTCCAGTAACAATGTTCCAACTGAGAGTTACTTCTCTCATCCTTAGCGCCAAATACCCAGCAAGAAACAAGTCAAGGGAGGAGGGGCTTATTTTGGCTTGCAGTTGGAGGGTTCAGCTTGTTCTCAAGGAAGCTGTGACTGCGGGAGTAGGAAGCGGCTGCTCACATCTCAGCAGATCAGGAGCCAGAGGAAATGCTGGCGCACAATTTGCTTTCTCTTTTCTGCGCTTTTAATTCCTTGGGTTCCGCCCACAGGCAGGGCAGGTCCTCTCCACTCAGTTAATCCTCTCTGGAGGCACTCTTGAAGACATACTGAAAAGCATGCCTCAGTGATGCCCTAGGTGTTTGGTATTATTAATCCAATTTAGTTTCCATTGTTAACCCGATTGGATCGGGTTAACAATGGAAACTAACCATCATTCTCGGCATCTGTCAAGGGCCACCTTGCAGCATTATAATACGAAACGTCACTATATGCCAAGGCAGAGCAATGTGTTAACCCAGATTCTTCTCTAAAAACATGGTGCTGTCATGGGATTTCCCTTACTTAATTTTATGCAATCCTCATTCCTTCCCCAAAGTCCATCCTCCAAACACCAGCAATATGTATGGTTGAATATTCAGTTGCAACACATAAGCTTTAATGAGAGATATTTAAAATCCTGGTAGCCAGGATCTGGCTAGTGGAGCCCATCAGACTTCTGTCTCTTGCAAGCAAAATTTAATAATACAAGCATGTGTATGCTCTATTCCCTGCACATCCATGTGCCCAGCACAGTGCTGAGGTCCCAGCAGGATTCCATACAAATAAAAGCAGTCCTGCCATTTGGTTTTGTACTCACCAAGCACATGTCCGAATCCCAGTCAGTCCAGCATCTAGGTGCACAGGGCTCAAGTTTCAAGGTGGTGAAGGAATTCCGTGTTAAGGCTTCCTAGACAGGTTATTATGGGGGCTTCTTGGAGAGAGAGAAAGGACATATACAGAGTTCTAAGGATGGATGAATCCTTGCCAGGTAGGTTCGCGGATGAGAAGAGAATGTAGGGACTGACATTTTCATGGTAGACAGCTAGGAGTCAAGACTAAGGCTTGTAATATGATGGAGATTCACATGCATAGCACTGAATGAGGATGCCCTTTGCCAAAGAGGCTCAGTTGAAGAATTCTGTCTCATTTAAAAGGAAAACTGAACCAGAGTGATCAGAGACAGATTCTCGTAGGAAAGACTAAAGAAAACCCAGGCATTTCACCAAGAAGCCCAGCAGAGAGGTTCCCCACGGGGGTGGGGTGGGGAACAGAGCTAGGTGGTGACTACACAGGTGTTTGTTGTCTAACAATTCATGACGTTTTACAGGCAGGTTCTATGCTGTTTATATTTTTATGATTGGGCCACCATAAATCAGGCTCCTCTTTGCACGCTCTCCTGGAGGTGAGATGGCAGGTGTCCCATAATGCCTTACAGGGATTTTTGTTTTGTTTTGTTTTGTTTTTTCCAATATTTAGCTCAGTTGGTTTCCTTGTGACCTGAGCTGTCAGAGGACTTCGGGGAACTTATGATTCTGCCTGCAGGAAGCATAAGTCTGTTGTATTCCAGAAATAACCCCTCCTCCCAAAGGTTCCTGTGTTAGAAGGAGAATCTTCAAGTATATATTTTCTTGATATTTGGAGGTCAGGATTTGGGGAGGCAATGAGCCATTACTGTTTTATAATAAGAGAAAGAATAATCCAGAAAGATAGCACATTGTTGGGGCAGGGGTGATGTATATTTGGTTTTTTTTCCCTTATATCCCTCCCTAATGGGACTATTATATATTATATTATATTATATTATATTATATAAAACAAATATTTTTAAATGAGAAGAAAAGAGCAACAGTATTGGCCAGCAAGGTTGGGGGTGGGCCTAGGAGAGGGATCTGGAAGGGTAGGTCAGCAATGTAGTTGAGTTTAGAAGGTGATGGGACTCAGCTGCTAGGCTGACATTAGGAGAGGAGAAAGGGAAAAGCACACAGCCACCTGCTCATGGGCAGAGCAAGAATCCAGAGGGGCCAGCACAAAGTCCTGTTCTCACAGAAGAAAGGAGGAAGGAAAGATGGGTGTGAGTGACAGAGGTGGCTGGTAGTGGAAAGGGAGAAAGAAGGGTCGTGATGGGACGTCTAAGAGGGTTTTGGACAGGCTTAGGCAACAGCTCCACCAAGCTGAGCTGACAAAGGGTCGCATCCACTCCGTGCTTGATTCTGGGATATCTGCGTAGAGTCTCAATGGGAACCAACGGTATTAGAGCTCCTTCTCTGAGCTGCTGGGGATTAGGAAAGCAAGGACGGGTCCGGACATGACAGACCTTGGTCCTCTTGGAAGGTGAGAAGCTTCACAGGTGCTCCTGCAGGATTAGTTTGTCTCTGGCGGACATGTTTAACATCCTGTCTTCTACTTTGCAGTCACTTTAGCGCTGTTTGTTGGCTCCCACACCCACTGTCTGTCAGTGGGTGTCTCCCCCTCCGTCCATCTTCTCTTTAAATCCCTGATGAAAATCATGGCTTTAAATCTAAGGAGCTCAAAACTGCCCGGAGTCAAGCCATCAGGCGTGTTTCTTCTGGTAGACTCTATCCCACTGACCGCTACCCACACTGAAGGTAATGAAACCCCTCATTCCTTTCTTAGAATGGGGGGGGGGTGTTTCCTCACCTACTTCCGGTTTGGAATCTCACGTACTTCCGGTTGACCATGAACTTGAGATGTAGCTGAAGATGATCTTGAAGTCCTGATCCTTCTGCCTCCACTTCTCAAGTGCAGGGATTACAGGAAAGCACCACTGTACCCAAGTTATCTCTTATATATGAAATGCACCCGTAGGCCTGGAGGCACAGTCCTGTACTATTGTAACAACGAACCGGGCTGCGGAGCCTGCGACGTATAGCGGCGCCTGCGACGTATAGCGGCGCCGAACGGCAATCCTAAGTTTACTCAACATTTTCATTTATTAGGATGCACGCATGCTAGCATGCACATGTGGAGCTCAAAGGACAACGTTCTAGAGTCTGTTTTCTCCCTGGACTGTGGGTTCTGTCTGGGGATGGAACTCAGGTCACCAGGTTTGTGTTGCAAGTGCTTCCAGTGGAATCATTTCTCTGATCCCTCATTCGGCTTTCTATATCTGACTTCCTTGATATCTAATAACTTAAAGCTTATGTCAAAACTAAGCCAAAACAATGTGGGAGATTCTGAGGAAGACACTTAAGCCAAAATCTTCAAAGTATGCTTTAAAATAAACATTAATAGATAGAATAAATATTAATTTGTTAATGAGGGAATTGCTTTATTTCTAATATCTGGATTTAATTTGCAAGTATTCTTTACAGACCAGGGCACAGAACTAAAGAACATGCCTTATGGTGTCCTGGGGGCTTCTGGGAGCTAGCTCAGAGGATGAAAGATAGGTCTGCCATGTTTTGGTCATCTCTGGGAGATAGTAGCTACAGAAGTATCACTCAAGGGGAAGTGCAGAGGAAGAAAACAGAGCATAAATTTTGAGTACTTGATCAGCAGTACCTTGACCTGTTTCTCTTGACCCCATGTGGATATTAGGGGCTGGGACAGAGCCCTGGAGTTCAGGTTACACAACGTCCCTATTCTTCCTTTATAGCACAGAGTTCACAGCATTGTCAGAAAATGAAGGACATATTTTCTGAAGGCAAGCCTTTTAGCTTTTATGCTGCCTGTCCAGACTTGGTACACTTTCAAAGATTTTTACCATGTACTTTGAAATTCGTTCCCTGGTGTTGACTGTTATTTTCTCTTTGTTTAAGATTATCTAATCAATAAGATATACAGAGCAGTCAGTATAAAGAACACAGTTCTTAAATGTTCAGCTCAGTGAGTCTTGCAAGGACAGAAAAGAAAAGCAAGCAGAGGGTATTTATTCAGAACTCGCCTCTGCAAGGCATTCAGCACCGCCAGCAGCAATTAGCAAAGACTCCCAAAGTAGGCAAAAGAACAAGAGGGTGTTTACAAGAAACATGGAACGGTTCAGACAAGAAATAGGGGAACTAGCAGTTAGGGCTGAGTTCTGATGCTGCTAAGCCTCTGGTGTGGGCTTCATAAGCTCTCTAGGTGGTCCAGCTTCTGCTAGTCATATGATCTGCCCTTGTTCACTGGGGCCAGTACTCTACTGTGAATGTGTGCACGCACACTGTGGTATTCCACAGGACATGTATGGAGGTCAGAGGACACTTTATGGATCGTCTCAGGAACCAAACTCAGTTTGTCAGTCTCTGCCACAAGCACTTTACCCACTGAGCCAACTTGGCAGCCCAGATAAGCATGCTTTGGAACTTTGAGTGTTTGGTAATTTTGAGCACATAGAGTACAGAAAGTGTTAGAGCTACTTCCCACTAACAGAAGACCCTCAGTGCACTTAGGGAGGTGGTTGTTTAACAAGTCAAGAGCAGATCCTAAGACTGCCTCCTGAATGCTCTGGCAAGATGGAAGCGGCCAGGGATAGGAAAAGAGAAACAAGAAGGAGCTGAGTGGAGCCATGCTGAGTCGGTCAGTGTCTTAGTGCAAGGAACTGGTGAGAGAAGGGCAGAGGTGCTGTGCAGAACAAGGAAAGGAAGAGGAGGGTCTGAGAAAGAAGAGCAGTTAGTGAAGGAAGGAGGGAGGGAGACTTCTAACACAGAGCTAAAGGCATGGCTGCCACCACACTTCTGTTTCCATAGAAACACACATGCACACACATGACATACACACACATACACACATGACATACAAACATACACACAGAGACACACACAACATACAACATGCACACACATATACACATGACATACACACATACACATACAACATGCACACACATATGCACATGACATTCACACACGTGCACACACATGCACACATGCACACACATGACATGCACACATGACATACAAGCACACACAGACACACACAACATGACATGTACACACATACACACATGACATACACACATACACATACAACATATGCACATGTCATGTACACACATGCACACACATACACACAGACACACACACACCACATATGTGGTCATATGATCACATGACTACTTTCTAGCCAATGAAATTCAAGCAGAAGTGATAATTGAATGTACCACTCACAGGTTTCTCCCTAAAGGTCCATCCCCTTCTCCTTTCCTACTGGACTGCAGACATGGAACCATAAAGCATTTCAGTGAGGACACCATGCTAGAGTTAGTGAAGGAACAAGACTGAGGTTTGCACTGGATTGCTTACATCCGGGTTATAGGAGAGTAACTGATTCTGAGTCACTGTGATGTGGGCTATTCTTTCACTCTGTTACCTCCGTGTCTCCGTCCATCCTTCTCCGTCCACCCATTCATTTTGTCTGTTGTCTATGTAAGATCTGGTGTGTTAACCCACTGATCCAGCCCTGGGAACATGCCTGAGACCAGTCCTACTGCTCATATCCTCTCGGGATCTGGTGGGATCAGGCAAGGAGAACACAAAGCAAGGGCCACAAAGACCACATGTGCCTTGGCTCTGGCTCCAGGGCATCCACCGGCAGTCAGCTACCACACTTGAACCTCGGACTTCACACTGAGAGCCCATCTCTCTGGCAGATTGGGGTCCAGGAGATAACTGAAGCTGTTGAAGCTGGCTTGAGGGTTTCATTGCTGTCATTTCTTGCACACAGCTTGGCGGCTCTTAGGCTCAGGACAACATTTTCTCCTCCTCCTCCTCCTCCTCCTTTCCCCCCAACTTTGTCTCATCCTGAAGGGAAACATCTGTTCTAAGCATCACAGATCTGCTGCAACCCCTGATTTCACTCATCAGCTATGTTTAATAATTTTAGTTGTTACTTTCTCTCCCTTTGTCTCTTTTTAAAGCCTCTTATCCCAGGTCATTTCATTCTAGGGACCTCGGTGAGTCTCAAGGAGGTCCAGCTCCCAGCATGCCCCCCATTGGTAAGATATGAACTCTTTACTTCCCTACCTTATTGCACATTTAAATTAACATTCCTAAAACTTCCCAAGATGCTTCTGAAACAAGCCCTTACCCACAATGCATCACTGTCTTTGATGGGCCCCTTCCATTGCTGCTTGCTGGACTTTCCCAGTCACTTGCCCTTGGTTTGTGCCGAGGACGGCTGAACTGTGGTCTGTAGCACTTCCTCTTACTTGATTAATTATTGCCAGACTTTGCTGTTCTCCAGACTAGAAATCAAGCCAACTGAACTGGCTTTGTGCTCAGGGCATTTCGCTTCCATTACACCACATCCATTCTTGACCCTAATTATATGAAATATGCTTCCATAATTTTCCACTAGGTGAATTACAATAATGCCTAGAGTGCAACTCAAACTTACCTCCTCACTATGACTCGATTATGAAACATTCATAGATCTTGAAATATATGGTAGGTTTCTTCCCATGCTATTATGCTCAGGGCCACGTAAGATGCTGCCAGGGCCCAAGTCTAGTGCCAGAACTCCACAGAAAGCAACTGTGAGAGGCTGTGGACTGAATTTTAAACTTAGAGCCTCCCCAACAACATAACCTGGAGTGCTCTCCTCTCTCTCTCTCTCTCTCTCTCTCTCTCTCTCTCTCTCTCGCTGTTTTAAGTATTCCCACTTTCTCTGTGATCCCATTCAATCTGCCTCCCCTTATATCTGTTATCCAGCAAAGTTCGGCAGTGAACCTTCTGTCTCAAGGGCAAGTCTTGGCTCCCCGTCTCCGCAGCACGAAGGGTTTTGTTTGCTTTTTGTTTCTGACTTTGTTCCAGATGAATGTTTCCGGCCTCCCTGTTTACCATAAGACACACACAGACTCCTGCTTCCCCTCATTCTTCTTCGGGCACTTTCTTTCTCTGAGCACCAGTGGACAGGGAAATCTCTTCCTCTAAACACATCCTGTCAGATACAAAGAGCAAAAACATCCCAGACTAGAATCATGAACTGGGGTGGCTTGGCTCTGTTTCCTACTGCAGAAACTGGTCAGTTTGCACTTTCTAACAGCATGTGTTGTTAGCCAAGGGTAAGGGTAGCCTAGTCTGTCGTGAAAATAAAAATGCCTATGTCAATTCTGAAGATCCAAACACAGGTCGTCATGATTGCATGTGATGATCCTACCCATTGAGCTATCACCTCAGCCTCATTGTCTGCTTTTTGTTATTTTATTGTTTTTGAGACAGGGTCTCACTATGTCACCCAGGCTGGCCTTGAACTTATGATCCTTCTGATTCAGCCTCCTGAGTACTGGGATTCCATGTGCCGACATGCCTAGCTACTGTTACTGTCTCAAAAGGAGTTCTTTATGCTTTGTCACAGTTATCGCTTCTCCCGAGATGACTTCTGTATCATCGAATATGTGATTGTTCAGGGTTCCAGGCTACGCTCCATGAAAGAGCCAAGACAGAGCTTCTTTCTGTCTTGATAGTTTAGTTGACACTTGAATCTGGAAAGAGTATCCCATCACGTCCACAGGGCAATGCCATACAAAAACTGGAAATATTTCTCTTCAAAATTCCAGCAGAATGGATAAAGTGTTTCCTCTAGGTTTCTAGAATTCCTTCAGAATCTGCTGGCTTGTGTTAACTTCTTTGAGTAGATAGAGTCTGACAGCCTAGTGTACAAAGGTTTGCAGCCTGGTGGGCCAAGCATTCAATCATTCTGTGACACCAGGATGGGAGGGAGGAAGGAAGGGAGAGAGGCCAGCAGACCAATAGAAAAATCAAAGCCAATGAAAATTCCAAGTCAGCAGTTCTCAGATGAGCAGAAACCAGATTTACAGCCAACAGCCCAAGTGGGAATGCTGTCTGGGATCTACAATTTTGTTCAAGTCTACACACCATCCTTATACAAGCATCTTGTGAGAGGATCTAAGGGCACATTCCTTCCTTTCTGCTTAGAAACATGTTGCATTAATCATTCTTTCACTGGATGAGGAAACCAGAAGAATTGCCCATTGAAGAATCCCTAAAGACACTGTGTAAGACTAGAAATGAAATTATGTGACAGTAGATCATAATAAGGAACATTTGTGTTGGCTTGACAGCAAACCCCAGGCTCGGATAGACATCCTTTCTTTTGATCTTCACAACACCCCGAAAGGCAGATAAAACTGACAGTTTTATTAATCTTATTAGGAGGTAGAAGAAAGGCTCCATGGGGTGTCCAAGACTACAGGCTGTACTGTGTCCATTTTGTGGCTTTCTTTATGCCATCAAGGGATGGCAGAGGGAGGGGCTCCCTAAATACAATTCAAAGCTCTGTGGGTCTTGTGACCAAGGGGACAGTATAAAATGGCTAAGGGGATTATGATAGATAGGTCAGAAGAGTGATCTGTGCTGTGTCTAGGGAATCCGTGAGACCATCTCCTCTTGTGAGAGAGACATCTTAGGTGAAGGTTTCAAAACTGTCTCCATTTGCTTCGATTTTTGAGTTAGGGCTAGGAGTCCATGAATCAACAGAGCCTCAAATTTGGTTTTTTTCTGGAGTCCTTAGTACAGAACTGTTTCCATCTCAGCAAACAGTTTGTGTAGAAAATAACGGTGGGCTGGTCGTGCAACTGAGTTGGTATAGTGCTTGCTCAGTGTGCACAGTGCCTTCTGTCTAATCCCAGCCTTGTGTAAACCAGTCATGGTACCGTATCCATAACACTAGCACTCAGGAGGTGTAGAGCCAGGAGGATCAGAAGTTCAAGGTCATTCTTCTTTGGCTACATGACCAGTTAGAAGCAGGCCTCGACACATGAAATCCTGTTAACAAGGCATGTCTTAAGCAATGTGGGGGAAAAAAGCCCAAAACAACAACGAATGTGTGCTAGAAGTCTGAGGAGGTCAGTATAAGGGCCAGTGCGGTCTGCTGGGACCAAATGCAGCTTCCCTCTAGCCACTAGGGCCTAGCAGAACTTAGTCAGCTTTCCTTGGCATTGGGGATTCCAAATTTGGTCCAAGTACAGGTTTTGTGTTTTGTTTTGTTTTATCCTGGTTAGCTCAGGCGCACAGTACAGATATTCTCCAACATTCCTGATACCTTTGGCAGAGGCATGTGTGTGATGTGTGTGTGCATGTGTGAGTGAGTGTGTGAGTGTGTGGTGTGCATGTGTATGCAGGTGTGCATGACGTGAGTGTGCATGATGTGAGTATGCATGTGTGTATGATGTGTGTGTGTGCATGATGTGAGTATGCATGTGTGTATGATGTGTGTGTGTGTGTGTGTGTGTGTGTGTGTGTGTGTGTGTGTGTGTGTGTCCTTTACCTGCTGAGCCATTTCTGAGGTCAATACTTAACTTTTTTCTCTATTCAAGCTTCCTTGTGCATTCACACAGTGGATTTCAGGTACAGGATTCTTGATTTTCTAGCTTATTCAGAGCGGTGTTGCTATCTCTCTCCAGAGGAAGCCCCAGGCTCTTCAGCAGTCACCCTGATTTCCTTTCACACCAACTCCTGGTGGCTACTCTGTCACTGTGGATTTAGCCATTCTGGACATTTCATCCAAATTAGATCTGAAGATTTGTGGCCTTTTTGTCCAATTTCTTTTACTTAGCATAATATTCTCGAACTTGATCCATATGTACCACTAATTCATTCCCTTTGGGGTGGCAGTCCATTGACTGGATGGACCACGTTTGTTTTCTCAGCTGATGGACATTCCCGTTGTGTATACTCCTTGGCTCTCGTGACTAATGCTGACGTAAGCAGTTGCGCGTGCTTTGTGTAGATGCAGGCTGGCCCCAGTTCTACTGGGGTGTGTATGAAGGACAGTCATGTGCTAACTCTATGTTTAACTCTTTCTAGAAGGGCCAAACTACTTAAGTAGCTCCAGCACTTTGTAGTTCTTTATTGAAATACAAATTCAAGTTCTACTAAAGATTTAACCATTGGTTCCTTGGTTCCCTAAATATTTGCTAGCTTTGCTGGAATGCCTGACATTACCTGGTTTTATACCTTAAAACAAACACACTGAAAGCTTCATTTAAAATATACACTTCTCTAAAAGAAATAAAATATCCCCGGCGGGTGGAACACTGTCCATGTAAATTTCAATGCATAGAAGGGTCAATAAAATTCCTGATGATCGGCCTTGTTGGGGTAAGGATGGCCAGGGAGATCTGACCACTAAGAGGGGAGCAAAGACTGTTCAGGGAAACATACATACATACACACACACACACACACACACACACACACACACGCACGCACGCACACACACACACGCACGCACACACACACACACACACACACACACACACCAATTGTGAACTTAAACCTATTTTTGCTAAGGTCAGAAATCTCTTTTTCCAAGGCCAAGAGTAGTAGAGTAAACATTTATCTGCATGAAATCCACCCTAACTTGGAAAGACATAAAAGCAGATGTTTAACAACTGTCTATGGGGCGGCAGGGTCGGGAACCCCATTGGTGTGATTTGCACATATTTGTGTTGCAAATACCCTCATCAAAGAGATTCTGCTGAAGGTGTCCTTGGACAAGATCTGTGGGCCTGAGTCTCAGAGCAGGACAGTGCTCACAAAATGAAGGTTAAAATATTCATTTAGGCAGAATCAGGGTGCAGCTACTTGTACAGATCTAGAACCCATGAGACCAATGGGAGGGGGGAAGGGAAAGAGAGAGAGAGAGAGAGAGACAGAGACAGAGACAGAGAAACAGAGAAGATATAGAGACACAGACACAGAGAGAAAGAGACAGACAGACAGAGACACAGAGAGACACAGACAACAGAGAGACAGAGAAGACACAGAGACACAGACACAGAGAGAAAGAGAGACAGATAGGCTGAAAGAAACATACAGAGACATAGAGACAGACACACCACACACACACACACACACACACACACACACACACACACACACACACGGGAAGGGGGGGGGCATGAAAGGAGGTCAGCCGCAGATGAAAGAGTAAGTTGACACAGAATGCTCCATACACCCAGGACTGGTCGGGTCACTGTCCATTCATTTCCCCTCTCCCTTCCCTGATCCCTTCCCATCACCTATCCCCCAATCCCCTGCCATATTCTTTAGGGTAAGAGTTTCTCCTTTATAATGCAAACAGCTTTTAGAAACACAGAGGCTTGCCCTAGAAAGCTGCACTAAAATGCCTGTACAGGCTACAGGGTCAAGTGCTTTGTGAAACACTAATTAAAGTTCTGGTAGTTTGATATGGCCTCCCAGAGGGATAGAAAAACAAACGGAAGTATGTCCTTCATCCTTCGTTGGTGTGAGCCTATTTTCCATCCAGGAAGCTCAATGACTCGGCTAAAAAGGTCAGCCAGCAATCTCTGCTTTCCCAGAGCTGGGATCACAGGCAAGCACCACCAATCCAGGTGGGTTCTCCGGGAACTCAGCCCCTTGTGCTGGTAAAACAAACTATGGATTGACTCATGTCCCAGTCTCCTAAAATCCAAGATTTACCCAAAGTAAGGACTGTAGAAAACCAACACGACCAACAGAGAAGAAGAAAATCAGACACTGAATTGAGAGATGCAGGCAGAAGGCCACAAGATGTCAAGTAATGTGGTGGATGAATCCTTCAGAGTCAAGGGGCTCTCTGGAAGAGCTGTCCCGAGTGACTGGATGCTTAGGTGATGTACCATTTTCAGCTAATTCAATGGACGATATTTACTTTTTCCCTTCCCTGGGAGACTCTGGGAGAATAGAATCCATATATTCAAGCAGGTGCATGCATTTCCTTTGTGTGTGAAATGAAACTAAGGAGATAATTTTAATGAATTATGAATGCTCACTTCTGATGTGGAGACAAGTGAGGCTGATTCTCTTTCCAGAGGAATCTCTTCATCTATCTAATCTATTAAGGAATAATTGAACGGGCAGCGATCACTTCCATGAAGCATCTACTAATGATGCTGTTCTACAAACAGTCTCTGCATTCAGAAATGCCAGTTGCTAAAAATGGAGCATGACGTCACCGGGGGTGTTGATTGAGTTTTTAACAACTCTCAGAAGCCTGCACCCTGAGGAATGAGGGATGTTTCTGTTTTCTGTTCCCTTTCTTCACAGTGCCCCAGATCTCACCTCATTTATTCTGAAACCATTGCTTTTCCACCCCCAAAAATTCAAATTCTTTGTCTACTTTTGTGTCATGAATCTTATAAAGTATCCAAAAATACACCATTTCCATTAACTGGTTCACATTCTTTACCTCATTCAGCAAGTTCCCAGACAGCTGGCAGAATGAGTTCCAGAGCCTGGGTCTGTTACAGTTTCTTCATTTTTAATCTTACAAATGAAAGGTTTGGAATACATAGGAATCGGGGTTTGTTTCAGCTATAATAGAAACCAAAGTAACACTGACTTTTATTTTTTTAAATCTAGGTTATTCTGTCTCCCATGAATCAAACCTAGGGCAAATTATACGGGCAAGGCAGTTTCATGATCATCCAAGACCCAAGTTCCTTCTAAATTGTTGGTCTGCCACCTTCCAAACAGAGCCTCTAAATCTAACATGGCACTGTTGCTCAAACTCTTAGGTTAAGACTTTTGCCATCTGTCCAAAAGCATAGCCCCTTGTGCTGGCTAGTTTTTATTGTCAGTTTGACATAATCTTAGCTACCTGGGAAAAGGAAACTTCAATTGAGGAATTGCCTCAAGTCAAGATTGGCCTTCGGGGCATTATTTTGATTGCTAATTGATGTAAGAGGACCCAGACAACTATGGGTGGTGCCATTTCTACCCAGGTGGTCCTAGGCTATATAAGAAAGGTAGCTGAGCATGAACCAGAGAATGAGTCAAAACACAGCTGTCCTTCAAAGTTTCTGCCTCCAGGTTTCTGCCTTGAATTTCTGCTGAGTTGCCAGAGTTTATGACCTAGAATATAAGCTGAAATAAAACCTACTCGACCAAGTTGGTTTTGGTTATGATGTTTATCATAGCAACAGAAAGCAAACTAGAACATCACCTCTTTAAATGTCACCACGAGAAGTCACACTCAGCACTTAGAGTAAAATCCATTTCATAGCTGCAAGAGAGTCTGGGAAATAAGACATGTATTTTGAGGAGCTCTTGATCTACAAATTTGTACCCTGGAAGAAAATAGAAGTAGATATTGTGAAGAGCTAACTGTCATGAGTATAATTAGATTAGTGATTTTAAAATTGTGTTCTTTGCCATATCATGGAATTGGGGGAGCACTTGTGGGGTCCACTTGGGGTCCACTCATCCCTGAGAATTTATACCCAGTTAGTGGTTGATAGAGAAGAGAAAGACATTTTCTTCAGTGGTGTACCTACTGGTAATGTACCCATCTCCTGGAAACAAAACCTGAGGAAACTATTGGGCCATACACATTAAGAAGAGATGGAAGAAAGGAAGGGAATGGTTGGAAAGAGGGAGTGAGTTGTCAGAATTGGAGGAAGACAAAAGAGGGTAATGAGAAGTAAGTGTGATTCAAATACATTGTATCCATGTATTGTTAAATACATTATATTCATGTATTGTCATGACAAATCCATTATGCATAATTAAAATGTGACAATACAACATTTAAAATTGTTTCTTCCACAGTCCTTGGTCTTAGGAGGGTTGTATGCAAATTTATGGAGCAGGGAGGAGCAGATGAAATTACATATTATTTCAAAAAAATGTATCAAAATCAGGAAATCTTGTTTTTTTGAAGAACAGTTGTGTTATGGATAATGGTGCTCATCCTAATCCCAACACTCCCTCCTTACAGAGCTAGAGTCAGGTTACCAAAGGAAAGAAAGACCACAGGTAGGAAGTTGTTCCCATGGCAAAGTCATTACCGTGGGTGTGGATGCTGACCTGCCCTGCAGCACAAGCCTCCTTAAAGACCAGAATCCCATTGTAGAACTGCTTTCGTCTGTCTGGACTTCCACTGTCCTGCCTTTTAGTCACTACATAGAATACTGGAAGTTTCCTGGTTTTTGCTTTCAAGTATCTTTTTAGATCAGCAAGATGGCTCAGCAAGTCAGGATACTTGCAGTTGAAAGTGATGGTCAAAGTTCAGTTTCCAGGACCTACTACATGGTCGAAGGAGAGAGCCACCTTGGGTATCCTCTGGTGGTGGGGAAGGCACGGTGGAGGCAGCCAAGGCAGGAAGCTGGCAGATCACTCCTTTATCAACATACAGGAAGCAGAGAGAAAACAAACTGGAAACAGGACCAGGCTACATACTCTCAAGGCCCACCCCCCAGTGACATACTTTTTCCATCAAATCTACACCTCTTAAAGGGTCCATAACCTTCCAGACAGCTGCCACCAACTGGAATAAGTGTTCAAATTCACAAACCCACAATGGACATTTTTTCTTCAAACAAAACTTCAAAACAATAAGCAGAAGAATAAATGTCAATTAACCTATAATAAAGGCCTAGAAAATAAACAAACAGACAAAAATGCCTGTTAGTCTATTTCTGGGGTAACAGGGCTCACTTTTCATATCACTAAAATTCATATTACAGACATGTGTGTTCACACATGTGTGCACATGTGTATGTACAGTGTATATACTACACACTCTACACACATGTTTATGGCACACTCTGACTTGTTTATGGCTAGTATTTTGTCACAAGGCACTGTACCACAGACCTTTCTACAACAAGAGAGTCTGAAACATTATTCTTCATGGCTGACAGCATTCTGTTAACCATCAGTTTTTAAAGTTCTGTTTTAGGACCCAACAGAGCTCATTGTTCTATTGTTTTAAATATTATCACTGTAAATAAGACCTTTGGATGACATCTTTGATTTTTTACTTAGGATAAACTCCTGTACATAGAATACTGGACAATCTCTTTGTGATGGTTCAGATGGTTTTTGGAATATGTGACTGAATTTGTGGAAAAGTCATAATCATACATACTTGTATTATATGTGGGGGACTCCCACATTCTAGTTTATATATGGTACTTTGTCTCTTTAAAGTGTGATAAATCAACAATATCCTGTGATTTGAGGGTCATCCCACAGTTACAAAGCTGTCACAACCCCAATCCTACTTTAGACAAAGTTTGCTCTCATTCAGCCTAGCCTGGGACTTACTAGGTAGTCCAGGCTGGGCTGAAAATTACTAGTAGCCCATACTGATCCTGGATCTTGATCCTCCTGCCCCCCTTCTTGTGCTAGGACTTCAGGTGTGTACTCTGCAGGGCCTGGCTCAGAATGCTTTTTTCTTTGTCACAACTCCAAGAACTCAGGGTCAAAGGTCATTAAAACCAAATTCAGACATGGGTACCTCCTTAGCTCCTCTCACACCTTCACAGCCTAACAACCCTCTGTCACTTGTGAGCTGACACTGACCTAGCCAGAGAGTGCCCTTTACCTCCTTACCAGCCTCAGAGCCACCCGCCCTGGACAATTCTGTCACCTCCTCAGTGGGCGCACACATCCACAGCTGGCTATCCTCTGGCCATTTCCCTATACAAATGTTTCCTGCCTTGGTTTGTACACCTTTTAACCTGGTGCCCAAGTAGCATATTTGAAAGGTCTTGATAGTCCTACAGATTCTATGTTAGCTCATTAGATGCTTGGGGTAGGAGTGGGGTTTGAAGGGAGAGCACCACATGCCCAAGATCAATCACAAGGGCTTAGAGCCGGGGAACTGCCTCTGTGTGCTATCAAGCTTAATTAAATATTTAAAATATTTGAGGTTGGAGGGAAATGCCAATTATCTCCAAAATGAAGATCCCTTTGAAGCTCCAAGTGTTTTTCCAAATTCCTAGGGTTGAAACAGATTGTTCTTCCAAGATCATGTGCTATTTTTATCGGCAACAACAGGGAATCCACACACCTGTCTGTGGTGTGCACACCTGTCTGTGGTATATCTCTGTGCTTGTACACTGTGTTCATGATGTCGGAAGCAGAATTAAGATTGTGTAAGCACATGTGTGGAAGTATGTTGCCATGACTGAAGGATGTTGTCCTTCTAGATATTTCTCCCTGTGTGCATGTGTGTGTGTGTCATGGTAGAGCAACCCTCAGTCATGGTCTCAGCCTGGGCCCCTTTACAACCCAGCACTTATGCCTGCTTTCCCTCAGAGGTGTGACTTTCCCCGCCCTACTCAGTGCCTCTTGAGGTGAGCTTTTCCAAACACTCACTGACCATTTGTACATTCTTTGGGGGGAAATGTCTGTTTGAGTTCATGTCTTGATTTATTCATTCATTCATTTATCATCTTTATATATTTATTATATACAATATTTAGATTTATATAATAAAATAATAAACATATTTATTTGTATTTACTTAACATATTATTATTATTATTACTATTATTATATTTATTAATGTGTGGTGTATGTGTGTGTGTGTTCCGGAGGCTGACCCTGGTGTCTTTCTCAAGTCCCATCTGGTCTACCACATCTTTAGCGTTAGGGTCTCTCTGGACTTGGAGCACGGGCATTGCAGGTGTGCACCATCACATCCAACCTTTTGCACGACTCTCACCATGCTTGCCCAGCAAGGTCTTTCCGCACTGGGACACCTCTCCAGCAGACATCCCATGCTTGCCCAGCAAGGTCTTTCCGCACTGGGACACCTCTCCAGCAGACATCCCATGCTTGCCCAGCAAGGTCTTTCTGCACTGGGACACCTCTCCAGCACACATCCCATTTTTTTCTGTGAGCCTATTTGTGCCCTCCCCGCCTCCCTCTCCCCGTCACTGAGTTACAAGCATTGCTTATCTTTTGTATATTAGTTCCTTGCCAGCTAGATAAATTCTGAGTCTTTTCTTACTGTCCATAGGCTGTCTTTTCATCGTATGAACTATCTTGTCTGCGGTACTGGGTAGAAGCACAAATTGTGATGGTGTCTGGAGGTGTCTTGAGCAGTTTATAGTTGCTATCTCACACCAGGTTGTCGAGACTCCTGGATAACTTTGGAAGTCATTCTGACCAAGGCCTGTATGGTACTGTCCACATCAGCTGTGGACACCAGTAGAGAGAATTACCACAGAGGAAAGCATACACCTACCAAAAGTTGTAGTCATGAACTTTTTTGTTTTTGTTGAATGTTTTACCATCAAAACCTTAAGGGGTACGTGATACATACAGAGACAGTGAACACCCAGCAGCCCTTACTCAGCGGATAATGCATCCACAGGATTCTGACCTCATACCAGGATTCCTGTTATTTCACCCATATTCACAATAAATGAGGTTTTACTGAAAAACAGAAACAGTTCCAGCCCCTTGGTCTTCCTTTTCTTTTTCCATACCACTGATTTGTTAAACTAACTAGGTCCTTTGCCTTGCAGAATGCCCTGCATTCTGGAGTGAGACATTGTAGCATTACTTAACTGTGTTCTTCAGCCCTCTAGATTTCCTCCTGATTGGTAGATTAAGACTGTCAACCTGTGGGTCATGACCCCTTGTGGTTGAATGACTTTTCCCCAGAGGTTGCCTAAGACCATCAGATCAGAAAACAGATATTTACATTGTGATTCATAAAAGTAGTAAAATTACAGCTATGAAGTAGCAATGAAAATAATGTAATGGTTGGGGGTCAGCACAACACGAGGAGCTGTATTAAAGCGTCCCAGCATTGGGAAGGCTGAGAACTGCTGATCTAGACTCTTGGTGAGGCTCTGGATCTAATTCTTTAAGGCAAGAATGAGTCCCAGTCAGTACTGCGCATGTAACACTCCTCCACAAGTGGGTATATCTGATCTCACACCAACAGATGGTAGATGTGGAGGTTCATTCCACATCAGTATTTCTGAGACAGGGCATCAAGGGGTGATAGGGTCAGGTGAAGAAAACACAAAGTTGACATCTGACCTCCACACATATGCGCATGTGCACCCACACACACATGTGCACCTTCATGCCATATACACATGTTCATTCCACATCAGCATGTGTTGATGTCAGCTGAGGACAGCAATAACTTTTGATTAAGGTCTGTCTGAGCTTTTGCTATTTATTTCTGTCTGTATTGGGGAACAACGGCAGACAGGTCCATATTTTGAATATCCAATAGCAATAGGTTCCCAAACCTATTGTCTCACTGAGGATGACACATGAGATCCCACCATTCTATCATATTGTATTTAATAGGGGATTTTTTTCCATAATGAAACAATATGGTTGCACAGAAACACAACTGTGGCACAGAAAGGGAAGATTAGTGTTTCTCTTTGGTTTTGGAACAATGATTTAAAGTCCTATCAACCTCTAGTGGAGAACCATATTCTTTTCTCTTTAGAGGTATCAGTGTGAATACATGGATTTTTATACAGTTGGTTCTTCTTAATCTACTGGTCTATTACATTCTGAATGTTGGGAGGAGGTGTACATGCACATGTGCATGTGTGTGTGCACATGTGGGGGGTGCATATGCACATGTGTGGTGGGGGGTGCACATGTGTATGAGGGGTGCACAAGCACATATGTGAGGGTGCACACACATATGTGTGGGGTACAAATGCACATGTATATGGGGGTGCACATATGCAAGTGTGTGTTATGTGAACATGCACATATGTGGGGTGCACATGCACATATGTGTATGGCATGAAGGTGCACACGTGTGGGGGTGCACATGCACATGTGTGTGGAGGTCAGATGTCAACTTTGTGTCTACCTCACTCATCGTCCATCTTGTTTGCTTTTCACTTTTACCTGGAGGTCGCTGATCACAAGGCTGGCTGCCTAGTGGGCCCCAGGGATCCACACATCTCCACCTCCCCAGCACTGGGATCACAAACACATACCACCATGCTTGACATTTTCATGTAGGCTCTAAGGGCCCTAGATCTCAGGTCCTTGACCTTGCATGACTGAGCCGGTCCCATTCCCATTATTTTGTCTTACTAAAATGTTCTCACTCGGTTGAATAGAAATGCCTGGTGTGACCATTGGGTGTGCGAGACCTCATTAGCCTTTCACACCTTCTTCCTGGCTCAAGATTTTCCAGTCTGTCTTGTACATTTCTTACCCTGCACCCACACCTGACCTTTTATACTGGAAAATGGTGCTTACAGAACACAGTCTAAGATTCGGGGTGCCTGTTCCCATTTGGGATTTTGCAGTGAATGAGAGCTACAAATAATTATCTTTAAAGGGAAGATGTCAAGTGATGGGTTTGTAAAATTTAGTGTGTATGTGTTAGTGTCCATGTGTGTGCTGGTGTATACGTGCATGAAACAAGACAGAGACCAGCCTCAAGTGTCATTCCTCGGAAATGTCTGCTGTGGTTTTTGAGACAGGGTCTTTCACTGGGACCTAGAGCTCACTGAGCTGGCTAGACTAGCTAGCCAGTGAGCACCAGGGACCCTTCTTCCTCCACTCCCCATGTCTGAGATAAAAGAACATGCTGCCAAGTCAAGCCTTTTCACACAGTGCTGGGTATCAAGATTGGGTTCTCATGCTTTCACATACTAATGGAGCCATATTCCCAGACCAGATTACAGGGCGTTAATTTACTCTTTTTACACTGTAATTTACCCAGGCACCCTTTGTTATAGGCCAGTACCTGTCTCTCAAAGACCCTGGGTTCTGGGTGATGTCAGTGCCTGTCTCTCAGCACAATTCCCAAAGCATCATAACTTGCTGCGAGAATGGTAGGATGTGTGAAGCTTCTGTCCCCAGACTTCAGTCTCCTTTGACCCAGTCAACTCACCAAGTAACAATCCAGATCTCTCTGTGCCTATCCAGAAGCTTGGGTGGCCCTGGACTAGAGGGTTGTGGTAAATAGGATTGTCAACCTCAGTGCTCCACTCTTCTGAGTAATAGGATTGCACATCTTTGCCAATTAACCGTGAAGTGCCTGTCACCACAGACGCCATCACAGGCAGGGTACGCAGCCTCACCCTGTGAGCAAAGGACCTGCCCAGTTGACCTATGCAGTCAGTGGAATGTGAAAGGACAAGAGGTGACCTGAGGGCTTCAAAGCAGTTGATGTTTGTCCTGGGGTTTGTGCCTCTGCTCATGAAGCCTGGGTGACACCATCTTTTCTGCCTGGTGCCTAAAAAACATGAATGTAGCCAACTTATGCCTATCCTATAGCCTAGAAGTGATCTCAGCCTCCAGCTGTCAGGGACAATCATCATCTGTTGACCCACAGAATCAACACTGTTGGTAGCTACTGAGAGATGGGTGGTCCATTACCCTGCATACATCATTCAAGGGCTATCACTGAGTACCAGTGCCAGAGGGGAAAGGAAAATTCAAGGTTAACGACACCTTTGGCCTCCAACCACCTAAAGGCTCACTCTGTGTACTCTCTACACTAGCCTCATCTTCATTGTTCTCCTTTAAGATGTCACCTTCCAGGAGCATAGAGCCAAAAGGGATTTTCAGTTTCCACAGCCTGGGAATTCAGAAGTGGTTTCTTCTCTTTCCTTTGGGGATTCCAAGTGGATAGGGAGACAGCAAAGAAGTAAATGCAGACACCACGCTAAAGTGACTCTGGTGGTGGTGTTCATGATTATAAGTGTGCTCCACCTTTCCTTTTCTATGGGTTCTGGGGCTGGAACTCAGGTCCCCACACTTGCGTGGCAAGCATTCTGCAGAGACTGAGTTATGTCAGTGAGATCTTGTGTTTTTCTGGGGAGATGTGAACACACACCTATTTACTCTAGATAGGGCACCAGTAACAGTCCAAAGCGATGGTTCTACACAAGTCAAACCAGCTGATTTATTGGGCTCACGGGAGAATGGGGGAGGGGTTATTCACAGGGCATGATGATTCAAGAACAATGTGTCATCAAACTTCTGCCCATCACAGGTGATGACCTTTTGGAAGCTGCATCAGAGAACCCCACCCGCAATTAACCTTTTCCCTCCTATGTACTCTGTATACCTCCTGTATACACCTTCCGAGATCACGCGCAGCTGGGGGTCGGAGCAGGAAGGAGTAATGGCTGGAATCCAGGTGACAGTCCTCTTATGCCCTGCCTCCCCTGATGTTAAGTATCAACATCCTCATTGCTGTGGCCGGAAACCCAGCTGCCATTGTTCACCCTGCTTATTATGTTACCATGACTACTGGCTCCAGCATTCTGTAGGTAAACACAGCAACCTGCTTTACGAGGTGCTCTGTGGTCATATCAGACCCGCGTCCCAACATCTCTTTACTCACAGAGGAACTCAAGTGCTGGAAGGTCAAGGAAGTCACCATCCAGATGACTGCCAGCCATATGGATAAGAAGCAGAGAGAGAGGGGGGATTTGAACCTTGCCAGCCAATTATAGTCTTAGCCATTATCCTATGCCACGGGAAGGACAAGGGTTTGGGCTTGGTTTTTTCTGTATTTGCAGTCCCTGAACTCAACCACCCTACCCACTCACCCCTTTCCAGTGTGAAGACCTTTAGTCACAAGCTAGGACACAAAGGACACACTGGGAAGGAAGATGGCATGGTTCTTTCAAGCCAACACAGGGACCTATGGACCTGGTCTGGCTACACCCTCATTACCTCTCCTGCAGTGGTGGTGAGAGAGGTAAGAGGCAGTGAGGGTTCCAGGAGGACCTCCCGAGGTGTGCTTTCCATGGCAACTGCATTTACCTTCAGCCGTAAAACCCTCAGGCTCTTCAAGCACCCAGAAGCCACGGTGCCAATGTCAAGGGAAGCAAGAACAGCTGGGAAGATGCATGTGGTTATCGCTGATCCGGGAGAGGTTACGATGATGTTCGAAGCAGACCAGGGCTTTTGTGAGGTGTCTCTTGCTTGACTGGTCACAAAAACTTCTCCTTGAGATGCTTCTCATCATATAGTTTAGGTTTTTCCATTTTACAAGTGAAAAATAGTAGTTTTTCTGATGTCAGGCACCACATATAATTTTATGAGGATATTATAGAAATAGAAGAAAGTGAGAGAAAAGAAGGAAGAGGGAGAGGAAAGGGGAGAGAGGAGGGGGGAGAAAAGAAAGGAGATAAAGAAGAGGGGAGAGAAGAAGAGGGAGAGGAGGAGGGAGAAGAGGAGGGAGAGGAGGAGGAGGGAGAGGAAGAATGAGAGGAAAAGAGAGAGGAAATAGAGGAGGAGGGGAGAGAAGAGGAGGAGGGAGAGGAGGGAGAAGAGGAGGGAAAGGAAAAGAGAGGAGGAGGAGATAGAGGAAGAAGGAGGAAGAAGAGGAAGAGGAGAGAAGATGAGGAGGGAGAAGAGAAAGAGGAAAAGGAAGAGAAAGAGGGGGAAGGACAGAGAGGAGGAAGAGAAAGAAAGGAGTGAGAGGAAAAGGAGGGGAAGGAGGAGGAGGAAAAGGAGGACCGTCTCCTGTCTCCTGTTATGACGAGCAAGGACTTGAGTGACTTGGGTTTCCTTCTGTCTTCTTCCACCTATCCCTTCTAGATCCATGACCTCCCCCACCTCTCTCTCTCTCTCTCTCTCTCTCTCTCTCTCTCTCTCTCTCTCTCTCTCTCTCTCTCTCTCGGAGCCTCAGCAGCTTGTTCCTTCTGGGGCTGTTGTGGTCATGTGTAAGGCCCGACTGGAGGAAGGAAAGCACAGCTGAGGGCTGTCCCTGGAGAAGGGCGTTGGGGCCTAAGGAGCCAATCTGTCCTGCATGACCTGCCCACTGTGTCCACTGTGTCACTCCTCCTAGGCACACAGGTGATAAAACCTAAGCTCCTACTGGCTGTGCCCTGAGTTGGCCACACCGTGTAATCCGCCAGCCGCAGGTCTTGTTTTGAGCATGCCTTCTGCTTTCTGTTGTGAAACAAATGTATTTATCCAAGTGGCACTTTTCAAGGCCTTTCCTTTGGAACGCCCACTGCCAAGAGTCTCTCTGTGATTTCATGTGCAACGTGGTAACTAAAATGAACTTGGAAGCCCAAGGGAAAGAAGGCATTTAATTTTCTAATTTCCTGACTCTTCCTTCGGCTACCTCCACCAGGTCCACATCCTAAGAAACACCAGCTCTGATTACTTCCAGCTTTCCACGAAGGTCATTCCTCTGTTACCAGAATTGCATCTAGAGAGGACCCTGTTGGAAAGAAAGGTGGAGAGTAGAGATAAGCCAAGGCTTGCCCAACCCAAGGTCTTTGTGCGTAATGCAACACTTCAGACCCCACCTAACTTTCTGGTCTCAGCTTCCATGGGCTTTCCCATGCTTTCACTGAGCTGTGTGCCCTGGTCGGGGGATCCTTCTGAGCCTTGTAATGGTTCTTATGACAGCATGTTGTCACTCTGCAGCCCAGAAGCTCATGACAGTATCCTGTTGGGAGCTCATAACAACAGGAACAGTGTCCTGTTTACCTTCCACCTGGGCCATGCTGCCCAAGGTCATGCCTTTGAGACTTCCTCCAGCATGCCTTCCCCATGAGAGCCATTCTGACGGAGTATTTCCCTTGACTACTGTTAGCATCTTCAAGCGTCCCAGTCCGCACAGATCTTGATATGTGGGCCCCAGACAGGTGCACATCTTGGAACCTGAGGATGAAGCCCAGAAGAGAAAGAGGATCTTGTCAGAGACTCTCATTTATGGGGTGGTTGACCCGCAAGGGCACAGTCAAGGAGATGGAAGAGAAGTATTTTGCCACTTTGGGAGACAGGAGTAGAAAGAAAAATGCCAGTTCACTGGCATTGTAGGAAGTCTTCCAGTTCAGCTTCAGTCATCTGGGGTCATTTCAGAATTTACCTGCTTTTATGTAAATTTACCTTCTAGTGTGGGACCAAGGGAGCTTAATGTATTCATGAAATATTTAAAAATTCCTTTCTAGAGGGAAATGCCTATCTTTCTATTTCCATCAAAATGTCACTGGAAGAATTTATAGGGAACTAATAAAGTAGTGGCCTATGGGAAAGAGGACGTGAGATCCCACGGACTGGACAGCAATGGGGAAAATCCCTCTCAGTTACTCCATGGATATTGACTTCACTTCAAAATCCTAAGGATTCGTAACCTATTCAAAAATGACATTGTCAGAGAGGGATGCTGTAGAAGTGTTTGCTCCTGTGATCAGCTGGGCATGGGGATGCCTGCCTATAATCCCAGAACATAGGAGATATAGGCATGAGAATCAGGGACTCAAGGCCAGCCTTGGATACATAGCAAGTGTGAGGCTACCTAGACTTTAGAGACCTTGATTGATGCCTGCCTATAATCCCAGAACACAGGAGATATAGGCATGAGAATCAGGGACTCAAGGCCAGCCTTGGATACATAGCAAGTGTGAGGCTACCTAGACTTTAGAGACCCTGATTCAGAAAGGGGGAGGTGGAGAAAAAGGAGAAGGAGGAGGAAGGGAGGGAGAGAAGGAGACAGGGAAGAAGGGAAAGAGAGAGGAGGGGGAAGGAAGGAAGGAAAGACGGAAGGAGAAAGGAAGGAAGGAAAGAAGGAAGGAAGGAAAGAAGGGAGAGAGGAGGGGGGAAGGAAGGAAGGAGAATTAAATTACAGGACTCACCAGGCAAAGTAACCCATACCTTTAATCTCAGCACTTGGAAAGCAGGGCAGGCCCATCTCTGTGATTTCAAGGCCAGCCTAGTCTACATATCAAGTCCCAGGACACCCAGGGCTATGTAATGATACTTTGTCTCAAAAATCAAATAAAAAACTACAGCACCCTAGTACTAACAAAGCCAGTACTGGAAACAAAGTGACTGTGGACAGGAAGACAGGTAACCGGTCATTGGCGACACAGTTTATACAGCAAGACCTGGTGAGCAAGGTCACAAAACCCAATTCTGCTCAGGCGAGGGGCAATCCAGCCATCCACAGGTATTCATGCCCACTGGGAACTTAGCCGCCACACATCATATACATGGCAGGATTTTGGAGTAGAACACCAAATTCAAGTACTCGAGTCACACCCCACCTTGGGTAAACATTCCAAACTCACCCTTAATGACTCTCTTGATAAGCCACCAAGAGAAGTACTTAGCTCTGCCCGAAAATGGGAAGACTAGGTGGTTGCTCAGAAGAGCAGAAGAGCTATGTGTTTGGAGAGACGCTGGCCACCACCAGCCTCAGAGGCCAGCTTTGAAAATGGTTTTAAATTGCTGCAGGGCTACTATTTATAAGTTGCCACCAAAACGCTAAAGTTTTGGGATTTTGCCATAGAAAAATTCATGTGCCCAAATCCTGTGGTCATGTAGGTCATTGTCCAGTGTTGGTGTGCCGAGGGCGTATGGACTAAATCCAGATGGAATGTGAAGGAAAGCAGACCTTTTCCAAACGGGAAGCGGGTTCTTGCTTCTTGTCTCCCAGAACCTGGTTTCCCACTCATGAAAGGCATATTTTCAGGATTTTAAACAAATAAAAAGGGGGTCCCCTGAATAAAGCCCGGGTGTCTTCACTTCATCCTCGTTCTGACACAGCACTGAGGGCCTTGGCTTTTGTGCTGCCCGGTGTCTCAGACAGGATGTGTTGTCCTAACTGTGCTATGGAGCCTCTCCCATAGATGTCCAGGAAGGTGACCCGTGACAAGCTTCCTGTCTCTTGGACAAGGTTCAGGATTGTGCTTTAGAGAGGACTTCCTGAACCATGGGGGGGGGGGGGCTGACGTGCCTCCTGGGCATCCTGTGACAGCCTCTTCCTTACCAACAGGCCAAGGATGGAAACTCATCAGCCATACAGCCTAGGGCCTTGGAAGAAGGAAAGGGAAGAAAGTCAAGGGACCCACCCTCCCTGGGGAAAGGCTTCCAGGCTGAGTTGGTCCTGCTGACCCTAGCAGAGGATAGTAAATCTTAGGAAGATGAAGGAGAGATTAACTCAGGCTGAGCTGAAGGGAGGGAGTCAGGGCCAGGGATTCCCAGGACTGTGAGAACAAAGCAAGTTTCTTCCAATAATATTATTGTTATTTGTGTAGAGAGTGTGTATGTGTGAGTGTTCATGAGTGAGCAGGTAAATATATTTTCTCTCTCTCTCTCTCTCTCTCTCTCTCTCTCTCTCTCTCTCTCGTGAGTGTGTGTGTGTGTGTGTGTGTGTGTGTGTGTGTGTGTGTGTGTGTGTGTGTGTTGGGGAAGAGGGTGCCTGGAACTTGCTGATTAAGTTGGGCTGGCAGAGTACAAAGCCCCAGGGATCCATCTATCTCTACCTCTGGGATTCTAGGTGTGCTCTGACACACTTAGCTTTTATATGGACATTGAACTAGAGTTCTATTCCATATGTTTGTACAGAAAGCCTATTATGGACTGAACTATCTCCTAAGCCCGATTTATATATAGTTTTAAGAGAGAAAAATTCAGCTAACAGTCCTGTCCTCCCAGCTTATGGAGTGTTTTAGATGAGCCAACATTTAGTTTGTCTTTATGTCACATAAGCATGTGCAATGTGTCTGGTCTTGTAGAGCTTGGAAACTGTGGCCTATAGAGTTCCTGTGACTGTCAAACAAGGTGCAGGAATCTTTGCTTCTCACTGTGTTTGGAAAATCAGACACATCAGACACAAAGGGACCATGTGACTTGTCACCAGGGTCGTAGGCAGTAAAGAGGAAGGAGAAGTGGACTCTAGACTCTGACTTTCAAGTGTGTACTATTCACCTTTTTGTTTTGTTTGAAATTAAGCTCTCAGGCTGGAGAGATGGTTCAAGCCATAATTAAATGCTTGTGTCAAAAGTAGAATGAGGACCTGAGTTTGGGCCCCAGACACACAAGAGATATCCAAGTGAGGTTGCACGCACTCGTACTCCTAGCAGGGTGGAGACAGACACAGGGAGCTCTGAGAATTTGCCAGTTGGATCAGCAGGTTCCAGGAGCGGAAGAGACTCTGGCTCAAATCAACATGGTAGACTGTGCCTGAGGAATGACATTAGAGGTTGTCTACAGCCTTCACACCTGCACATATACAAACACCACACACACAGAAAGAAACAAAGAAAGAAAGAAACAAGGAAACAAACAGAGAAACAAACAAAGAAATAGACTTTCTTCTTTAAAATAGATTCACAGGGAAGGAACAAGAAAGAACTAAAGTTCTAACAGGCTCCATACCCAGTTCTCCATTATAAACATCACACGACACTGTAGCGAGCTTGCTACATTCCCTGGACACTATTGATACTAACTGGGATTTGCACTCGTAGCATCCACTTGGCTCTTAGTCTTTTTGTTGCTGCTGCTGTTTGTTTAGCTGTTAGGTCTCCACTGGGGTGGCTTCCTTAGTGTTGGCTGCTTTGACAGCCTTCGCGGTTTTGAGGTGTAACATTCAGATGTTTGGGGACACGTGTGGAGGTTTTCCTCTCAGGATTAGGCATCTGTGCTGGCTCTGCTGTCACTTGGCAGAATCCCACACCAGGGCTTTGTTTCCATGTTTGAGTCATGTCGGATGGAAAGGCTCCCGCTTCAACCAGGATCTGCACCATCAGGTTCTATGAAAAAGGAATGATCTTAACACCGGCCCCACAGCAGGGCGAGGGACAAGCCCTGGGTCCACGCCACCCTGCTGCAGAATCTCAGGGTGTGTGGGCTCTGTGGCTTGGCTCTATTCGTCCCTGCCTAACCCGGATGTGTCCCACAAGAGTATAAATGGAAGGCTGGGTTGGGGGCAGCCTACCCTATACATCCACTCCTCTGGTTCTGCCGGCTTCCCTTCCTTGTAGCCCAGGCTTCCCCTAGCCTTTGCTCATTCACTCCACCTAACCTAGAGCAACACGGTTACCTCACAGCTCCAGACTCTGCAGCCTCCAAGTCCATAGCTTCTGCCAGAGTCCTCTTGTTAGCCCTGTGGCAACCCAGCCTTGACCCCTGCTCTCCTCACACAGTTGGCTCATATTCAACTGAAACCGTAAGAGGAGGCATCCTTGTGGTGCAGAAAAGAGACATATCCATTTTATTTCTTCCTCTTTTTTTTTTTATGAGATGGAGTAGGCAAGGCTTCATATATTCTGTGCTGGCTTCGAACTCGTGATGTAGCAGCCTAGGATAACTTTGAATTTCTGATCTGATCCTCCTGCCTCCACCTCCTGAGTGTGGGGATTTCTGATATTTGCCACCGTGCCAGGGGATTGAACCCAAAGCTTCCTGCCTGTTAAACAGGCACTCTACAAACTGAGCCACATCCTCAGCCCCGACACATCCCTTTCCTCTTTCCACAGAGAGCTCAGGTCATCAAGATATTTACACATGGGAGAGAAGCTCGAGATTATAAAAATACACCCAACCTTCTAAAACCATAGCAACACAAGAGGCGAGAGCCTGCAAATTAAAGTGCATCTGAAGGATGGATATGGACTCGAGGTTTGAAAAATGATGTTTCAAAGTTAACGGAGAGGAAATAGAATCTTGTTTTGACTTTCACCCATGTCTCAGCCCAATTCAGAGCCCCACCCAGCTCAGAGGCCAGTCTAAAAAAATTAATGAAATAAAATATAATGAAAGCAATGCACACGTGCAGAGATTAAAGGACAGAGGTCAGAGGACATCTTTACAGGAGTCTGTTCTCCCCTTCCAGATCTGGGAAGCAAATGTCTTCCTTCTGACCTATCTCACTAGCCCAACACCCAGTCCTTAATAATATTGTTGATTGCATTAGGGGGCTACAAATTCAGAAGGCATTTTCTAGTTGTGTCCAACAGGTCATAGCCTGAACTCCTGGCCACCCCTTTCTCTTCTTTCCTTTGATCTCTGATGTCTGATAACAGCATGTGGCTCATGCCACTGGCCCAGCCCTCCATGAACGGCCAGACTTGATTCTTCACCTTCTATTGCATTCACGTTCTTTGCCTCGAGACTTTATATACTGCATCACGATCATGGATGCAGAATTCATTCCTGCCCTTTAGCTTTGCATTTAGCCAGGGATGCTACAGGCAGTGCACAGAGGTCAATGGGTTGTGCTTGTGTGACCACACATGCTCCTCATGCCTATGCCATTACCCCAACAAAAGGAACTCCCAGCTGCCGAACTGGCCCTAAGAGAAGCCGTATGTGTGGGCCTCGGGGCCCAGGCCAGATGATCCAGGTAAACCCTTGCTGGCCTGCTATGTGTGACGAGGCTCAAGTGTGTAGGCAGCAAGAGGTGAGGCTGCTCACTTCAGCATCTGGAAACCTATGCAGGCAAGGTTCTGGGAAGAGGATTCCTCAAGCGAGATCCTCTTTCTCCCTCAGGAGCCTCACCGGTGATGTCACAGTCGCCATGACTCATGTCTTCCCTGAAGCATCAGAGTATTAAAAATAATAGTCCTCAGTACTCACCTGGGCTTTATGAGCAGCAGGTACCTGCCACATGTAACTGGTTTGGGGGTGGAGGGGCCGGGATGAGATTCATTTGGCAAAGAGAAAATAATAAATTCAGTCAAGGGTGGTGAGTCACTGGGGTTGGACCAGGAGGCAGCTAGCTATCTGAAGGAAGTTTAGGATAATTCCTGATGCCCTTGGAGGTAACACTCATATGTGTTTGAATTTTTAGAATGTCTCTATTGTCAAGCGAGTACATAATAATTGTTGAAGGTTGAAATTTAAAAAAAATTGCAGAAAGCATGAAAGCGTTCCATAATCTATCTAGTAGACTTTTGGTTTGTTTTGAGATAGTGTCTCCTGTAACTCAGGCTATGTGGTTTTGAACTCATGGCGTCCAGGTGCTGGGGTGACAGGCATGCATTACACCTGGCTTCTTAGTGCTGTTTTTATTCTTATAAACAGGGCCTCATGTAGCCCAGGATAGCTTCAAATTTGCTTCTGTGTATAAAGCTGACCTTGAACCTCTGTCTCTCCCGCTTCTGCCTCCCAGCGTTGGGATTATAGGCATGCCCCCGCCATGTTCAGTTTATGCCATGTTCAGTTTATACTGTGCATGGTAGAAAGGCACTCTGCCCACTGAGCTACATCCCCTGCCCTATTTCTCTTTATTTTAATATATGTATATTTCTTATATATATTCAATTAGGAACACGGTGTCTGTGTAAGGGTTTTCCCCATGGGACTTAATAGTTTATAAAAGAATTTCCAACTTGAAGCTGGAGAGATGGCTTAAAGGTTAAAAGCACTTGTTTTTAAGAGGTCTTAAAAGGTCTCACAGAGGACCACAGCTTGATTCCCAGAACCCATAGCCATCTTGAACTCCAGTTCCAGAGGACTCAGTGCCTCCCCTGGCCTTGGTGGGCATACGTGTATGCACTGTCCAGACAGACATGAAGGCAAAACACTCAATCATACACATAAAGTAAGATAAACAAATCTTTTGAAGGGGAGTTTTCAACACATGGTATCATATTCTATATACTAACTCAAAAGTGCTTCAGCGACCTATCCCTGGACACAGGACACATGTTTTTATAACATTTTACTATTAAAACAATGTCTCGGTGAACATTTTTGTCGATATCAGAGATCATTTTTCTACTCAGTGCGTGGCCTGTAAGCATGATCATGAAGACAGGCGCTAATATAAATATTTGCCTGAGTTCATCCTAATTCCTTACAAGAAGATTCTAGATGAAATTTCTGGGCTAAGGGTTTTAACGTTTAAGCCAGGTTTTTGTTGTGGTGGTGGTATGTTTTGCTTTGTTACACGTTGGATTGCTTCGCAGAGTGTCTCCCTTTGTGTCACTACCGACAGTGCTGATGGTCCTTATGGCTTTCTCACTGGCAGTAAGAATTCTCCTTAAGACAATGTATTTTGGGGGACTGAAGAGATGGCTCAGTGATTAAGAGCACTGACTGCTCTCACAGAGGTCCTGAGTTCAAATCCCAGCAACCACATGGTGGCTCACAACCATCTGTAATGAGATCTGATGCCCTCTCCTGGTACCTGAAGACAGATATGGTGTACTCATATATAATAAATAAATCTTTAAAAAAAAGACAAAATATTTCTGGGGCATGTAGACTCTGCAGACAACAACCCTGTGCATCTTCCCTCTGCCTGGCTGAGGCTCCTCCCTCCAGCCTCTCCAGTCCACCCTACCTCTCCTATAGGACTGATTACTCTGCATTTCATTTTTAAAGATAAATCACACTCCTGATCTTGATACAAGCTCCCTGAGGAGCAGTAAGAATTCTCCTTAAGACAACTTCGGGTCCTGAGTCCTGGGTCACAGACAATCACTGGGCATGACCTTCAGTAACCCACATGCCTGGGTGCTGCTGGGATGCTGCCACACAGCAACGCTCCTTGGAACCAGCAGGGCACTTATCAAAGCTTGATGCCAGAAAAATACTCAGGTCATAAAACAAACCAGGGCAGGAATATTTTATAGCTGTTGGGAGCCTTGGCTAAGTAAAAGGCCTAGGAGACCCGGAACACTTCCCTAAATGCAGAGTGCGCGTGGCTCTGGTGCCAGCTTATTTATTCTGCCATTACTAAACACCACTTTTATACTAATAATACCTTGCAATCCTGCCAGGCTTTTCATCTGGGGATATCTAAGTACCGTATTAACATGAGGCAGCCTTCTAACTCCTGGTTATGTAACTCTTCAGGCAGGTTTTCAAAAGAGACATAAGAGAGGAACAGATGAACTTGACCTGGGTAGCGGGCATTTGGCACACACTCCCCATCCACCCTGCTGGACTGCTGGCCTCTCATGTGTGATGCCAGGGCTGCCTTCTGCAGTCTGTAAATCCCAACACTAAGCAACTTGGCTGGGACACAGTAGCTGCTCAAAAGGTGCTTATCTAATGAGACATGAGAAGTGGCGAAATGTTATGACAACTCTGGGGGCTGCTCTTGGATTTGGGTGGCAGATATGGAGTTAGTTTTTGTCTTCTTTTTTGGGGGTGGGGTTGGGTTGTTTTTGTTTTTGTTTAGTCAACTTTACATAAGCTAGAGCAGTGGTTCTCAACCTGTGGGTCTCAACCCTTTAGGAGTCACATAAGAGCATCAGAAAACAGAAATGGATATTTACATTATGATTCATAACAGTAGCAAAATTGCAGCTATGCAGTAGCAACGAAAATAATTTTATGCCTGGAGGTCACTGCAACATGAGGAGCTGTACTAAAGGGTCACAGCATGGGGGGGCGGGGAGGTTGAGAACCACTGATGTAGAGCCATCTAAGAAAAGGGAACCTTAATTGAAGAATAGCCTCCATTGAAGACTGGCCTGTGGGCATGTTTGTGGGGCCTTGTCTTCCCAATTTATGTAGGAAGGACCAGTCCACTGTGGGCAGCACCATTCCCTGCACAGGTGGTCTTGAACTGTTGAAGAAAGCTAACTGAGCACAGTCAGTGAGCAGCGTTCCTCCATGGTCTCTGCTTCAAATTCTGTTTGAGTTCCCGCTCTGATTCCCTCAGTGATAGACTGTGACCTGAAGGTGGAAACCAAATAAATCTTCTCCTGCCCTAAATTGTTTGGGCCAAAGTGTTCCTAGTCTCATTCCCCAGTGCACCTGTATTGTTTCCTTAACACTGCCTCCTAGTGAATCGTTTGTTCTTGAATCTTCTTTTGGGTCATGCTTTCAGAGAATCTAGCTAGAGATGGGGAGTGTTTGAAAATTTTGACTGCAGCTCATTTCCCAGCTATGAGGATTCTTTCCTTCTGCACCAGGAAGGCCCTTCTGATAAAAAACAACCAGAGCTAGAGAGATGGCTCAGTGCATGCTGTACAAAGACGAGGACTGTAGTTGGATCCCCAGAACTCGTACCAAAAAAGCAGGTCAGTAACACCTGCTTATAGCCCCAGCAAGGTAAGGGGGATTTAAGGGGACTCGCTGGTCAGCCTACTTAGCAAGCTCAGGCAGGTGAGAGACCCACTCTTAAAAACAAGTTCTTAAGGAACGACACTCAAAGTTGTCCTTTGGTTTCCACATGTAGGTACATGCCCCTGCACAAAGCTGAATACACACCCACACACACACACACACACTCATTTTCATTTTAACTTGGAACTTTTGTCAGCAACAATAGTATAGCCAGGACTTACTGCCATGAAGTTTTCAAAGTCTTTTGCACCAAGGTGAGTGGCTCTTCCTGGAGGTGCCTATCTGTGAGCGACCTTCAGAAAAAGAAAGTCTGCATCCTTCAGGAACCCAGATCCATGTGGCTAAAAGATGGAGTCAGGGTGCCTGGAGAGATCATGCAAAGGTGTGTCTTCCCTCCTTCAGATTGGGGAGCTGGTAGAAGACCGTAGGGACTGACTTAGTGGCGACAGTCATGTTTCCTAAGACTTTTGCATAGGTGAGTCTGCATTCATCCTGGCCCCAAGAGCTCTCGTTATAGAGACAAAACCCAGGCATGGGGGTGGGAGTGGCTAATCCTCTTCACCATAAAGTTTCAGGCAGACAAGGTGGAATGGCATTTAATAACTTTTCTGGTTGGACTCAAATGACCATGGCAAGTCAGGTGTGTCCTCAGTGCCCTGACATTTTATTGGTTTGTAATTTTTCAGAGGTGAGGATGATACTGCCCTAACCTACTTTGGAGGAAAAAAAAACCATTTATTATTAACACTAGCTTAACACTTAACTTTCTAGGGTATTTGTGGATGACAGAGTCATACATCTGCCTTTTTATAGTACTTTGTGGCAGAACACAAGACCTTCTGGCTGACACCTCATAGATCATCAAAATTAAGACCTCTAGGCAAGCGAGGAGACCAGGGTGGTGTAGGGCACAGGAGTGGGGGAGCGGGGAGCTGGGAATAACTCAAATGGCTTCCAAGTTGATTTTCCCTTAGAGAAAGGCCATTTTCATTTCAGAGCACATTATTCTAACATTAAGATACTCCTGTCTCTATGGCAACCCACAACAACTTGAAAAGAACAGGTCTTCGGTGGCCATACAGCAAAGCAACACTGCCTGCCTCATTGGTAGCTGGTGAAGATTAGCTCAGAGTGGGGACCATCAGCCAGAGGTCAACTTCCAGCTGCTTGGCATGCCACGCCGAATCACTGAAGACTTAAAATAAAATCATACCAACAGAAATTATTATCAAAGGAAAAAAAAACATTCAATCTTTTAAAGTTGTACTTCCAATCGTGGTCAGCTTCTGACGCATAAGCCAAGCTGACAGAATCTCTTTTACCTGACTATGAAGAGACAAGCAGCACAGTGGTATATGCTGGTAATCTCATACACCACTCAGGAGGCTGAGGCAGGAGGATACAGAGTGTCCAGGGCCAGCCTAGACTCCTTAGCAAGGCTTCTTCTAACACAGACAGACAGACAGACAGAGGTAGAGAAGGGACAGACAGACAGAGAGAGGTAGAGAAGGAACAGACAGACAGACAGAGGTAGAGAGGAACAGACAGACAGACAGACAGAGGCAGAGAGAGGAACACCCACAAAGAGACAGAAAGAGATGGGGAGGACACAGACACACACACACACACACGCACGCACGCACACACGCACACACACATACACACACGCACGCACGCACACACACGCACACACACGCACGCACACACGCACGCACGCACACACGCACGCACACACACGCACGCACACACACACACACGCACGCACACACACGCACGCGCACACACACACGCACACGTGCACACACGCATGCACGCACGCACACACACACACACACACACACACACATACACACACACACACACACACCATGCAAGCCCAAAGCAACCAACGGCAGCTGCAAAGTGCAGGCTTTTCCTCCGCTCTCCCACGGATCTGGTGGGTTGGACTTGACCTGAGCCACAAAGCCACTTGTAAAAAACACATCCCAATGTGAAGACACTTTTCTTGTTCCTGAGCCTGGGGCCAGCCGATACTTCTGAGGCGGGAAAGGAGGGCCAATCATAGAGAAGAGGACCAACAGCCGCTTGGGGAGAGTCCTTGCTTATCCTGACATAAGCTTGCATGCTTCTGGCTCTGAGAGTGGCTGCTGTCGGTTCTGGGTTGTCAAGAGTTGATGTGTGTCGTGTGCAATGTGATGCCTATCTACCCACAGGGCTCCCTCCTTGTCTTTTGTCAGCAGCAGGACATTAACAGCCATTGGCACATCTTCATGGTGCATTCAGTCCTGCTGCTCCCAAACACTATGTCCAGAGAAAGGCAGCAACATAACCCATTTGGGAGGCTGGAGAGGCACAGGCACCATCATGCCCTTGACTATGGGGCCGATAGGTATGTCCCCACAGGCGCTGTGAGGCAGAGGACACTGAGCCTGGGAAGCCTGAGATCCCGAGATGTGACTCACTGAGGAGATTAGAACTGTGAACCCACTGCCTTAAGCAACTGCCTTCCTTCTTCCTTCCAGCCAGGAGGCCATCTGGAGTCCATCATAAGCTATGTAATACTCTTCACTTAACCCTAAGTGATGGGCACCGGAAGTTTTCTGTAAGCAGGAATGTTTGTGGTAAAAATCATCACCCCACCCTGAACTGTTGTCTTCACCCACCACTGAGTAAATCATCCTCACAGGGGCTGGTGGCTGGGGTGTCTCATGACCCTCATGCTGGGTAGATAGATAGACTGCCCTCATTTGACACGCCCCTCTTCCAATGGTTAACAGGGAGCAAACAGAATATCTAGCATATGTTATGCATAACGAGAAACCGTAGGAGGGGATGAGGGGGCTGGGAATTAACCTCCCTATGAAAAGCCAACCGGGCAGGATTCTGCGAACCTTGGGACAGTGTTAGTTGCCTATCCTTTCCTTTCCAAGTTCTGGCTTTCCATACTCTTCTGCCTCCCCTTCACACACTTCCTTCTCTGCATACACAAACACCAATGTGGAGCTGTCCCTTCCTCTGTCCAGCTGTCCTTCCTCACTGCTGACGTGGGCAGAGGCTGGGTGGTGCCCTGGAATAAAAGGGCTTCTCCTTTGACCGGATGAACCTGGTGAGTGATATCTCCCCAGGCCAGAGGACAAAGAGTGCTCTGAATCATGCAGAGAAAAGGAAAGATTAGGGCCTGGTTAAGGGACTTTCGATTCTTAAGGTGTGACCTGGAAACTGAGCTGTAGGGTGTTTGTGTATGTACAAGCCTGCATGCATGTGTGCATGTGTGTGTCTGTATACATGTGTCTGCATGTGGTGTGTGCATGTCCATGTGTGTGTATGTGTACGTACATGTGTATGTGTTATATTTGTCTCTGTATGTGTATCTGTGTTTGTACATGTGTATGTGTGTATTCTGTTTGCCAAAAAACAAGAAAAATCAATCCACACTTAGGTGAGAAGGACCCCACGCACATTTTCACCCCCTCTCCGGAATAACAACAGCAGTTGGCAGGAAGGTCCCTGGGGGCTTCTTGAATTCATTCACCATCAAGACCTCTCAGTACAAGACCCACCACCCTTCACTGTGGTCCCTTTAAAAGTCTCGGATCCCCTTGACCTGAGCTGGAGTGAACATACCATTTGTTTGTTTGATTTCTTGATGGATTGATTTCATGTGTGGGTGTGGTGGGATGTGGTAGGGCACAGGCTTCCACTTGATTGAGGCAGGGTCTCTCTTGCTGTTTCTGTTGCTGCACTGTGTACTCCAGGCTAGCTCATTCCCCCATCACCATAGCAGCGCTGGGATTATGGATGCAGTCCCAGGGACCACACTCAGATTTCCAGGCTTACACTACGAAGGTCACATTGTAAAAGATGTAAGCCATTGATTTCCACTAGAAGAGAGAGATACCCCCAAACCCTGACATAGCCACCTGACTGTGGTACAATGAGAGAGGAAGGCTGCAGTCCCCAGAGTCTCCCCATGACCTACGCTGAGCTGCTGAAGGTAGTTAGAGGTTAGGGTGTGGTCTCTGGCTAGGCTGCTTGCGTCTGCACTTGGGTGGGGCCGGTGACATGTGCTGTGCTTCTGAGTGGAATGTTTGCCCTGCTAGAACCTCATGTGTTATATCTGAATATGGGTGAAAACTTGATTACCATGCTGGGCTGTCGGGATTCAGGGACTAATGGAACTTTACAGCCATTGTAAAGATTCAGATAAATATATCAGTTGCAGGTAGAGGCAGCTTCATGTGAGACCTGTGAGTGCTGTGCTCTTGTAACGTTCTGCTGTTACCACTGTGGAATCCTTAATAATTTAATCTTCCATCTTATGTTTCATCAGTGAGGTCCACGGCATACGCACAAGAGCAGAGAGGCATGAACAGAATGTGTAGTCAATGATCCCTGCGACCGTAAGCACGAACTCCAGGGGATGTCAGTGACAGCCAAAGCAATACCAGAGAGTGCCACCCATTCAACTGACGGCCGCTGGTGGCCCAGAGGGGCCATGCTCCCATTCAGCCAGGATTTGTCCGGAGTGGGGACAAGAGATGGCCACATTCTGAACGTGGCTGAGGAGCCTCACACATTTCTCTCGTGTGACTTCCCGGTGTGATGACATGGTGACCCCAGAGTTTCTTTTCCTTTCTTTCCTGCTCAGCAGTGGCTAATGGGTGGTACATGGGTCAGGAAGCTGGGTAAGAACAGCGTTGGGTGTATGATGGGGGCGGGGCTGCAGTTAAGAACACTTGCTATTGTTGGAGAGGCCCAGGGTGGGTTCCCAGCCTACAGCTGCTCATGAGGGCCTGCAACTCCAGTTCCAGGGAATGTGATGCCCTCTTCTGGCTTCTACAGACACTGCACTCGTGTGTGTGTGTGTGTGTGTGTGTGTGTGTGTGTGTGTGTGTGTGTGTATGTGTATGTGCATGCATGTGTGTGTGTTACACACATACACTTAAAATACTGGATAGCTCTGTGCAGCACTTCTGTTATTCTCATAGGGGAGTACTTTACACTCAGGTGATTGCTGAAACACAGACCGGTTACTCTGGGGATTCACTTCTGACTCAGGTACTAACACAAGTGCATTGGAGAATGGTTTTGAGAACTGTAAAGACCCATGACAAAATTTAAGCAGTGCATTTATTAATTCAGCACTATGTAGCAAATTCAAAACATGGCAAGTGGGGCTGGAGAAATGGCTCAGGGGTTAAGAGCACATGTTGGTCTTCCACGGGCCCAGAAGTCAGTTTCCAGGGTGCACATTAGGTGGCTCACAACCACCTGTAATTCCAGCTCCAGGGAGTCTGACTCCTCTGGCCCTTGTGGGTACCTACATGGGCATACACACACACACACACACACACACACACACACACTCACCATATCTGCACACATGCATACACACACACACACCATACCTGCACACACACACACACACACACACTCACCATATCTGCACACATGCATACACACACACACCATATCTGCACACATACAAACACACATACATACAACACACTTAATAAAATAAACATATTTTAAAACACATCAAGCTGAGGGAGAGCACAGAATGGCAAAGCTTTATGTGCTAGTGCCTTATCCCGAACCTCTCACTTCTTTTGAACAAAGAATCCATGTCATCTTGCACTGGGTTATTGAGACCCTGTAGCTGGGGGTATTTAAAGAGAAGGGTTGGAGAGACAGAAGACAGTATATTTCAGCTACTATCTGACTTCCTTGGGATGGGGCTTCATTCCCCTAAAGAGTCCTCTGGGCCCCTCCGTAAGCTGTGAACAAAAATGTCATGGAGAAGATGACACACCAGACACAAAGATGTCATGGAGAAGAAGCGCCTGCCAGCTACCAAAGCTGCTGTCTGGAGGGTAAGGGGAGTCCGGGCCGGAGGAAAGGCTCGGGAGAGCATCGTGCAGCTGGCACTGCTAGCCAGAGCTCGGCCAACGGCCTGCTGGTGCCGTGCACTGAGCAGAGCGGGCTGTCATTTTTCTCCCCGGGGTCAGAATCAGACAAATCTCCTATTTGGCTTACCAGGCAATAAGCGGATAACGCCAGTGGCTGTCAGTGCAAATTACAGCTCCAGACTCCTGTCCTCAGCTTGGCGCTGCCTCTTGTCACTTTAATGCAAAGAGACAGCGCTGGACTGATAACAGGCCAGAGGGTGGGGGAGGCAGGCTCAGATCCCAGACACCAACCCCCCACAATGATGCTCTTCCTTCCCTGACTGTTTAAGGGCGGTGGGCAGCCTCCTGGCTGTCCACAGAGCTGAGCACCACAGTGTCTATCTAGCTACTCACCCTTCTATGGTAGCACTGGACTGGCCCTCTGGGTATGCTGGAGTTCTGGGGGATCTGTAGGCCCTGTGTGTTAGGCTCCTGGTTAACTCCTCAGGACTGCTCCTTAGCTGAAGCTTGAAGAACTCTTGAGAAGAAACGCCCATCCCTTCTTAGCAAATAGTAAGAACTTTGGGGGCCTTTTAGGTCTGTCAGAAACAGCCCAGAGGTTCTGAGGTATCCATGTAAGCATGAGAATTTGAGCTACATTCTAAGAACCTATGCTAAAAATGGATAGATAGATAGATAGATAGACAGACAGACAGACAGACAGACAGACAGACAAATAGACAGATAGATAAATGCCTGCCAGGCATAGTAGCTTACTTATAAATCCCAGAACTTGGAAGGCAAAGAAAGACAAGTGGGTCCCAGGGGATCATTGGCTGGCTAGTCTAGCAGAACCAGAGACCACCAAGTTCAGTGAGAGACCCTGTCTCAAACAAAATGAAGTGGAGAGTGACTAAGGTTGACCTCTGGCCTCCATGCCTCAGGTGCACATGCCCCTTCCCCTTCCCCCCTCCCCTGCAACCCAACCTACACACACACACACACACACACACACACACACACACACACACACCAGACCAGAGTAGAACCAATTTTTGTAAACTATCATTTCTGAATGGGTGGGTAAACTGGAAATATCCCAGGGGCCCCTTTGTTGAAAGATAAGACCCACCTCCAGCCAGCACACATTTTCACGGATTTACCTGAATCTGTGTATATTCATCTGTCTCCAAGCCAGCCAGGGTCAGCACACAAAGAATATGCAGTTTCACTTTATCTTCCACCCACGCCACACATTTGAGAAACTGCTACAATGGAGAGAGCAGATCCAGAACTTTCCACAGCTGCCGTTGTTCAGGGGGTAACTCTACAGGGACGTTTCCCTCTATCTTCTTAGTTTTCTATCAGTAGCCTTGCTCTCTTCTGACTGAGCACCCACCCCAATGTCCCACCCACCCCAGATGCCCTCCACCTAGGTTCCAATGAAGACACTCACCAGCAGTGGAATCTGGGTTCCTGGGTAGCCAACAGGGCCTGTAGAATCCAAGAGAGGTAGATGCTGCCCTCCCTGGACACTGCCCTCCCTGGACACTGTCCTCCCTGGAGGGATATTTTTGACCTGGTGATATAGGACTGGTGGGAACAGACAGATCCTCCACTTTCCTTTCTTGAGACTGCAGGTAGTCTGAGTATAGGCCCTTTCTGCAAGCTTTCTAGAGAGTCCCCGTGCCACCTGAACAAGCTTGGTCTCCCATCCTGCCCACAGTGTGGCACATCCTGGGAACCCAGTTCATTGTCTGGAATAACTTCTCTTGTTCATCTTCTTTGCCCAATCTTGCTTTCTGGAAGATGTAGACCAAGCAGACTGTAGTGTCTGACCTGTACTCTCAGACAGACTCTGGCCATGCATTCAAACCAACTGTGAAGCTAAGGGAGCTCGCTCACGAGAGCAGGAGATGAGTCCCAGGAGTACCTGGGCAGCAGTGGCAGAGTAGGCGTGTGATGCTTGAAACTGGACCAAAAGCCGTGCTGAGAAAAAGGGAGGAAGAGAGAGAGGATGCAGAGATGAGTGTGGTTGGGTCCCTGGGCCCAAGCAAAGAAGAGAGGGCCTTCAGTTGGCCTAGGTCTCAGCGTTCTCTTTCTCTCTCTCTCTCTCTCTCTCTCTCTCTCTCTCTCTCTCTCTCTCTCTCTCTCTCTCTCTCTCTCTCTCTCTCTGTGTGTGTGTGTGTGTGTTTCTGCTGCTGCTGCTTTACTTCTTGTCAACTTGACACAAACTAATCCAGGAGGAAGGAAATTCAATCGAGAAAATTGCATTAATCAGATTGGCCTGTGGGCAAATCTGTGGTACATTTTCTTTATTAAAGATTGAGATGGGAGGGTCCAGTCTTCTGTCACCCCTGAGCTGATGGTCCTAGGTTGTATATGGGTAGAGGGGTGGGAGAGCAAAAACCTAGGGAAGCCAAGGGGAGCAAGCCAGTAAGCAGCACTCCCCTGTAGTTTCTACTTCCGTTCCAGCCTCCAGCTCCTGTTTGAGTTTCTGCAGACTTCTCTCAACGATGAACCCTTCCCCAACCTGCCTCTGGTCATTGTATTTATCACTATAGCGATAGAAAGGAAACTCTGACAATCAGCAGTGTGTGCGTGCGTGTGTGTGAATGTGTGCATATGTGTGTGCATGAGTGTGCACATGCATGTGCTTGCATGTATGTGTGCATGTGCGTGTGTGTGTTTAGGTCAGGGGTCAACCTCCACTGTCATTCCTTAGCTGCCAATCACCTTGTTTTCTGAGACGAGGTCTCTCACTGCCTGGAGCTTCATGAGAACATTTAAGTTTCCCCAGGAGAAGATCTCACAGGAAGACAAAAAGGTCTGTTAAGTCTCCAGTCTCAAAACTGGATCATTCCATTCCAGTCAAGCCTTCAGCAAAAGGCAGTCTGACCTTAACCTCATGAAAAACCCCGGGATGTGACTACTTCTCCAGAGTACCTGACCCACAGACTCTATGAGAGGGTAGAATATTGCTGGTTTTTAAGCCATTAAACTTGGTGACCAACTGTTATGGGGCTACAGCTAGCATACTGGGGTAAAGGACTCTCTCCTTCCTCCTTAGTTATTTGTGCTATGATAGAAACAGAAGATGGACATAGAACAGCCTGAGGTGGGAGCATTGTGAGTTCAAGGACAGCCTGTGCTACATTAAAAAAAAAATCTCAAAAGAGGCTTGGATGATATCTCAATCGGTAAAGGACTCACTTTGTAATACAAAGGCCAAAAACAGGAACCCCATTATCCTTATAACTTGGCTTTGCTCTCTACCCTACTCTCAGTTACCCATAGAGCACTACTCACGGTAGGCAGACCTGCATAAGGACATAGCCACTAGAATGTGAGGATCCTCAGAAAAGGAGGGACAGTTTTAGAGACTGGCCCTCAAGTAACTAGGAGGGTTATAGACATAATCTATTTCAGTATCCTTCTGCAGTAGTTGAAAACCAGAAAACTCAGAGAACTTATGCATCTTGCTCCAGGCCTTTCAGTAAATCTTTACTCAGTCTTCATCATTCAGGATTCAGTGAGGCCTGCAGTTAGCACATCTTACACAGTCACAAGGTCTGGAAACAGGCATCACTATACTGATGAAGAAGGAAGAAAGTTGGGGTTTGGGGGTGGTTCCTGAATGAAGTAATTGCAGGAATCCATCCATCTACCCAATATCCATCATCTATCCATCTGTCCATCCATTCATCCATTTATTTATGTATTTATCTGTTTGTCTATGTGTCCACCCATCCATCCATTATTCATTTATTCATCTATTCATTTATCAATCTATCCATCTGTGTGTCCATCTCTCCATCCATCCGTCTATATACCCATCCATCCATCTATCCATTCATCCATCCATCCATCCATCCATCCATCCATCCATCCATCCATGTCCACACTTATAAGCACCGATTTCATACCTGACACTTTGCTGGTCCCAGCACAGAGATCACTGAAAACACATTCTGCTCATGTGATCCTCACAGTAGAGAAGACAGATGTGAGTTGTACAGTCACCCTCCCCATGATGGAAACAATGTAACCATGACAAATGCTTTGAAGAGGAGACAGAAACACATGACTGAGTGATCTGTGTTTGTTCCAGTCTAAGTAACTTCTCCAAAGAAATGAGGGCTCATTTATTACCTGACAGCCTAGAATTATGTTCTAGTATCCATGATAATGATTTCTATTCAGACTTGGTTTTTTTTTTCAGATACTCTATTTTCTATCTCTATCACTTCTATTTGAGTTTCTTTTATATCTTCCATTTCTTTCATAATTGACTTTGTGTTTGTTGGAACATCCTTGAATGTATCTATGAGATGTTGAATAGCTATTTCAATGTCCTTGCCTGCTAGTTTCCTGGCCTTGGTCATTCCTTGACTTTTTCTTTTCTTTTTTGAATTTTTCAGGTTGTGAATCATATGTTCCTGCTGTGTTTGTATGTTTTGATGGTTTCCTATTGGATATCAGATAACAGGAAGTGTATAGTGTTGGATTTGAAGTTTGTTCTATTCCTTTAAAGAGCATTGAACTTCAGGACTGGTGAGATGGCTCTGTGTTAGGTACACAAATGTGAAGACCTGGATTCAGATCCCTAGGGTCTTATGCACAAAAGGAAGGACCTGGGTTCAGACCCCAGTGTCTGATGCCTAAATGGGGGGAAACTGGGCTCAGATCCCGGTGTCTGATACACAAATGGGAGGACCAGGATTCACATCCCCAGTGTCTTATGCACACATTGGAGGACCTGGGTTCACATCCCCAGTACCCCGACAAAAGTCAGAAACAAAGGGATATGTTTGTGACCCCAGCATTGAGAGAGGAGCTCAGAGACAGGTGGGCCCTGGAGCTCACTGGTCAATCAGTCCAGACAAATGGGTGAGTCTCAAGTTCAGAGAGCAGCAGACAGGTCTGTACAGCATCTTCTTCATTCATGTTTGATAGTAGAGGGCCCACCCTATGGGCACAGTGCCACCCCTGGTCCTGAATGGTGTAAAAGACAGGCTGAGCAAGCCGTGGGGAACAAGCCAGTCATCAAGGTTCCTCTATGGCTTTTGCTTCAGCTCCAGCCTCCATGTTAGCCTCCTGCCTTGAGTTCTTGCCCTGACTACCCTCAGTGGTAGAATGTGTCCTGAAAGTTGTTGGCTGAAAAAAATCCTTTCTTCCCAAGGTTGCCTTTGACCATGGCATTTTATCATAACAATTGAAACCCTAAGACAGTAAGAGACTGTTTAAAAAATAAGGTGGATCATGATAGAGGGGCATACTTGACATCAATCCCTGGCTTCCATGAACATACATACATATTACATATACATATTATACATATATAGATACTATACATACATACTACACATATATACTATACACACGTACAAATATACTATACATACTATACATACATTCACACATCAATACTATACATACATATAAATTAGACACACACACACATATATAGACACACACAGTACACTCACATATTACATATACACATATACCACACACACAGTCTTTAATGTATTCTCTCTGCCTCTTTCTCTTTCTCTCTCTCACTCACACACACACATATATACTAGACACACATAGTACACTCACATACTACAAATACACATATACTACACACATCATCTTTAGCTCTTTCTCTCTCACACACACTCACACTCACTCACACACTCACACACACACTCCCCCCCTCTCACACACACACACACACACACTCCCTCCCCCTCTCTCTCTCTCTCACACACACACACTCATACTCACTCACACACACACACACTCTCTCCCCCCTCTCTCACACACACACACACTCACTCACACACTCACACACACACTCCCTCCCCCCCCCCTCTCTCTCTCTCTCACACACACACACACTCACACACACACTCTCTCCCCCCCTCTCTCTCTCACACACACACTCACACACACACTCCCCCCCTCACACACAAACACACACACACACACACACACACACACACACACACCATCTCCCTAGAGTGATGAGCTTTGCCTCTCACACAGTTACTTTGGCCTTGGCAATTCCAACATTTACTTTTCAATTTTGTTCCTATAGGTCCAGATCATCTTTAATTTAGACTAATTTATCCCATTAGAAGAGCAATACCCTTCTAAACACAGAATCTTGTTTTACTGTTGTTTACACGTTGGCTACATCTGCATTTACCAAGGAATATCTCCCTTCAGTCTCAATTCTATGGAGTATTTTGAGGACCATTGTTAGCTTGACTTTAAGCATCTGGTAAGATTGAATAGTTACTCTCTGGTCTCGGACTTTTCTTTGTCAGGAGCTGTCTTGAGTTTCTTTATCTGTTCCTGTGATAAAATTCCCTGATAAAGCAGCTTAAGAGAGGAAGGGTTTATTTTGGGTTAAAGTGTACAGTCCATGATGAAGTGAAAATCAGCAGGAGGAGCTTTTCCCAGGTGGCTGCAACACGTCCACAATCAGGAAACGGAGTGGAGATTGGAGGCTGTACTCATACTGTTCTCTCCTTTTCATACATCCAAGATCTCAGCCCAGGGAATGGTGCCGCCCACAGTGGGCAGGTCTTCCTGCTCAATTAACTTGATCAAGACAACCCCACACAGCATGCCCCAAGGCTAACCTAACTTAGTACTTCACTGTAGTGTTTGGGAGGCTTGTCTCCTAGTGAGTCTACCTCCCATCAGGTGGACAACATTAATCATCACAGGACCCTTTTTATTACTAATTAATTTCACTACTCATTATCAGTCCATATCTTTTTGTTTCCTTGGTTCATTTTCTGGTGATTCATACATGTCTAGAAGTATTTATTGCTAATTAATTTCACTACTCATTATCAGTCCATATCTTTTGTTTCCTTGGTTCAGTTTTTGGTGATTCATACATGTCTAGAAGTATTTTTTATTTTTTCTGTGTGTGTCAATTCAGTGATATGTAAGTTTCAAAAATAAATCCTAGTTTTTCTCTAGATTTCAGTGCATTTGTTCTGATATCGCCTCTTTTTAAAAAAAATTTTTTTTAAGTCTATTGATTTGAGCCTTTTCTTTTGTTTGGCTAGGTTGGCTAATGGTTTGTCCATCTTGTTAATCACTGTAGACGAGGTCAGGTGAGTTCAGGGTGGTATGGCCATAGACTTGTTAATCATTTCAAAGAACCAATCTTCATTTTATTGTTCCTTTGTGTTACTTGTTTAGAGTCTATCTCAGCTCTGGTCTTTTTATTTCTGTGACTGACTTAATGTTTTTCTTGTTCTTCTTACCCCAAGACCTTGAGATGCACCATTAGGTCATTTATCTGAGACTTCTTTTTGTTTTTACAAAATGTAGCCTCTTGTTACTGTAAACTTTTCTCATAGAATTGCATTTGCAGTACCCCATGGATTCTGTTACACAGTGTTTTAATTTTCATGTGATTCTAGGAATTTAAAAAAATTTCCCCCTAATAATGCACGCTTAACCAAAAGTTTATTGTTCAATCTCTACATTCTTCTATAACTTCCCTTGCTCTCAGTGTGTGCTTTCACTCTATTATGCTCTGATAAAATGCAAAAAAAATTTTAACTTTTTTCCTACTTTGTAAGACTTGCACCTAAATTATGAATCTATTCTGGCCAAATTCTATAAACTGCTAAAAAAAAAAAACACTCTATGGTTGATGGATGGAATGTTCTGTAGACATATCTTGTCAGTTTAACCTATAGTGTGATTTTACTGAGGTTGGGTTTTAAATATTTTGGGCTGGATAGCTCACTTAATAAAGAGAATGGGGCATTGAAGTCACCTCTTATCATTGTATCAGAACTCACCTGTCCCTTTATGTATTTGACTTATGGAAGTGAGTATATTGACATCTCTTGCATATTTGTTGACAATCCTTAAATATCTCCCCACCATAATGGACTCTTCACTCTCTATAACGTGAGATGAAATAAATTCTTCCTTCTACAAGCTGTGTCTGATTGTGGCGTTTTATCATAGCAGAAGAAAGGTAACTAATACACCCTGCTTGTCTCTGGGGTCCAGTTTCTCAGACCATTATTTTCCTTCCTTCCTCCGCCTCACTTTCAGTCTCTGTGTTTTGCCGCTAAGATGTGTTTCTTGGAGGCATCTGTTTTTAAAAATTATTTATTCTGTGTGCATGGATACTTTGCCTTTGTGAATCTCAGTGAACCACATGTGTGCCTGTGCCCATGGAGGCCAAAAGAGGGTATTGGATCCCTTGGGGCTGATGTTACAGATGGCTGTGAGCTCCCATGTAAATGCTGGGAACTGAACCCAACTCTTCTGGAAGAGTAGCAAGTACTATGACCACTGAACCATCCCTCCATCACCTTCTTTTTCTTTTAAACGCAATCAGCTAATCTATGTCTTTTAATTTGAGAAGACAATAAACATTTAGTTTCAACTGAAAAGCAGGTGCCGATTCTTGTTGTTTTGATATTTTGTAGCAATTCAATTCTTCCCGAGTCTCATTTTGTTTATCCACTCTTCTAGTGGATTCCTCTGTGCTGGGCTTGGTGTTTATCTTCACTTCTGTGTGTGAGATTCCTTTGAGCATCTTCTGCAGGGTTTCATGCTTATCTTGGAAGGTCTTTATTTCTCCTTCAACTTGGAAGAACAACTTTGCTATATATAGTAATCGAGTTTGGCAGCTATTTTCTTTCAGGGTTGGAAATACATCATTTCCCCATCTCCTGACCTTTGGAGCTTCTGTGGAGAACCATGCTGGTATTCTGATGATATTCACAGGAGAGTTGGCACCACCCTCAACCCCTCTAGAATTTTTGGTCTGAGGTTTGTTCTTGGAAACAAGGTTTCACCCTGTAACCCAGGCAGGCTTCAAACTCATGACGATCCTCCTGCCTCAGACTTCTCAGTGCTGTGATTACAGGTGTGAGCCACTGCTCTCCTGCAGTTTTTGGTGTCATTTCTCTGTCTTGCACTCTCGGCTCTTTGGTGTGGGGAGGCTCCAGGCTGGTCATGTCTGGGTTCTAAATGCACCGTAGACCTACATGTCTACTTCTTTACCAAGACATGGATCTTTCTTCAGTCAGTAAGTGCTTGCCTTGCAAACATGAGGCCCTGAGGTTGATCCCTGTGTTTAAAAAAACAGTAGTCAGATAGGACTGGAGGAATGGTTCCGCCATTAAGAGCATGTTCTGTTCCTCCAGAGGAACTGAATTCTATTCTCAGCACCCATGTTGAGTGTCTCACAACTGCCTGTAACTACAGCTCCAGGGGATCTGATGCCTTCTTCAGACTTCCTTGGGGAACCCATAAACATGTAGTGGCAAACACTCACACAGACACAGACACATAGACACACAGAAACACAGACATAGACACATGGACACACATTAAAAAAAATCTTGTTTTAAAAGAAAAAAACTGAGACTGGAGGATCAGAATGTAGAGGTAAGGTATGACTGCATAACTAGCTTCTCTTAAAGAAAAACAAAGAAAAGACAGTTGGTGTGTGTGTGTACATGTGTATACACGTATGTGTGCATGTGTGTGTCTATGTGCATGTGTGCATGTGAGCATGCATGTGTCTGTGTGTGTGCATTTCTGTGTGTGCATACATGTGTATGTGTCTACTTGTGTCAGTGTGCATGTGTGTGTCTGTGTCTGTGTGCATATGTATATGTGTGTGTTCACATGCATGTGTGCATGTGTGTGCACACACATATCTATGTATGTGTGTGTATGTGTGTGTGTACATGTCTGTATGTGTGTTGTGTCTGTGCACATGTGTATGTTGGCAGTGATGGTGTTAAAATGAGCCAGGTATGAGAACACATGCCTATAATCTGAGCATTTAGGAGACTGAGGCAGGAGGATTGCCAGGAGGATGGTTTCCAGTTCAGGGCAATTACAAATAAGTGGCCATATACATTCATGGAAAAGTTTTCACATGGGCATATGTTTTCTGTTTTCTTGGATAAATACCTAGGGATGGAATGGATGGCCATCTGGTAGGTACATCCATGCAGTTTCAAGGAACCTGCCAAACTTTCCCAATAGCATTTGTTTTAAGGCCAGTTTTTGTTTGTTTTTAGATCCATGTAATGCGGTAAATCTGTGAGCTACTTGGATGTAAATGTTCAACTTTTATCTCGATGCAATAAATACTCCATAGCAACTGTCTCTTGATAACTGTGGAAAGTGAGTCTCAGCAAAGGGCTGGAAGAATCAGAAGGGAGAGGGGAGGCCCGGCCTGCCCGGCGGCAGCAGCAAGAGAATCCAGAGCCATAGGCTTCCTGCTCTAAGGCATTTAAATGGAAATAAAAGTGAATTTATTCTTTTTGAATAGTTCATCTTTTTCTTGTGATTTTTTTTTTTTGAAATATAAAATGTTAGGTCAGAACTGTGTCTTCATTTTGATCTATATCCTTGATGTGTGGACTTTGAAGCTCTGTCTGTGAATAAGTTCGGCCTTTGTCTCACCTTTTCCCTCTGAGCAATGCCAGTGAGCTAGGATGAGCAGTCCTGAGGGGTAAAGTCTCTTTTCTTTGATTCCATGCAAATCTGGCCTGGGGCTTCATTGAGCCCCACCCTATTGCCAACCAGGCTCTGTGTTTGCCAGTGCCAGACCAGTGACACGGTGGAGTCGCTCTCTTTTTAAGACTTATTTTTATTTATGTGTAAATGTATGCATGATGTGGGCCTCAGGTCCCCTGGAGCTGGAGTACCAGGCATTTGTGCCACCAGTGTGGATGTCGGCGTCCGTCCTAATTCATCTTCTGCAAGAGCACTTCGTGCTCCTCACTGCTGAGCCTCTGAAGACAGGTTCTCTTAAAGCAGTTTCCCTGTGACAGTCACGTCTGTCAGGCGCCATTTTCATAAGCTAATGCTGCACATAGTTGGTAATGTTGCTAATGAAGTGCAGAGAGCCTCAGGCACTGGACGGAGAGAACGGGACAGACAGCATGGAGGGCAGTGCCCACTCATGTCTCCGCACCCTTCTTTGTCATCCTGACACCCACCATGGTACCTCAGAGTAAGTGACACTTTCTGTGGGGATAGTGGCCAGCCTCCCGCATAAGTGACTCAGGCCATGTGCAGCATGTGGGGTCTCCCTAACCTCAGGCATGTGTCCATAGGCTATTACAATTTTCTTTTTGTAACTTAATGATTCTCAAGTATGAAGTTTATAGACGGTAACACCATGGATTCTGTTTTACTTTTCTTATTTTTAAAATGTTGATCATCGTTGTGTGGGTGTGTGCACTCACGTGTGTTCCACAGTGCACATGTGGAGATCACTGTTGTATGTGTGTGTACACTCATATGCATGCCATGGTGCACATGTGGCAATCGATGTTGTGTGCATTGTTTTTGTGTGTATGTGTGTACTCACATGTGTGCCACAGTACACGAGTGGAGATCACTGTTGTGTGCATTGTGGTTGTGTGCGTACATGCACTCACATGTATGCCCTCACATGTGTGCCATGGTGCACATGTGGAGATGACGTGTGTGTGTGTGTGTGTGTGTGTGTGTGTGTGTGTGTGTGCACTCACATGCGTGCCACAGTGCACATGTTGAGATGACTGGTGTGTGTGTCTGTCTGTCTGTCTGTTTGTCTGTGTGCACTCACATGCATGCCCCAGTGCATACATGGAGATCAGAGCGCAACTTTATGGAATTGACTTTCTCCTTCCACTTTTACATAGGTTCTAAGGATTGAACTCAGGTCACAGAGCTTACGCAACAAGCGCTTTGCCAGCCCGATAATATGCTTTTGCAAAGTCAAAGGCTGACCACATTGGAAGCCTCCCCTATCTGCCCTGCTTGATCAGAGTTTTGTGATTTGAGGTTCAGCATCAGACCCCTCTCATCCTCAAACATGACCTGGCTAATGGATTTACCAGGAGCCCTGCCAGGCCTGGGCATCTGGTGCTGACCTTGGCTCTGTCCCTCCCTAGAGGCAGAGGTCAGGCTCCTCGCCCTTCAGTCAGTCCCGATGGTCCTATCCAAACTTGTTACGAGAAAGAAAGAGTTAGCCCCAAGCCAGAGCGGCAAGGGATATCGCAGTCGATGACAGGCAGGGGTGATGGGAGACCAGCTCCTGCCCAGCACTTGTCTGGCTGGTAACAAGTGGAGCCCCCAAGACTTCCTGCTCTGCGGCTTCTTCCTTTCCAGGGATGCTAGTCTTGCCAGAGAAATAAGCATCGCACTGATACCATTGGCTCCACACCCCTGGTGCTGCAGCTGAGTGATTGTGGTTGTCATGGCAGCAAACATCATTTCAGTATGGTGTGTGGCCTTTCCCCCTCGCAGGGAGACATTTGAAGTGATTCTCATCTTTCACTCTGGTTCTGTCCTTTGTCTTTGGGGGTGGATTTACTCTACTTCATTCAATTTGCATTTGTGTGGTGTGTGCTGGGTGCGTGTGGGGGTGGGGTGTCACAATGTGCCCACATGTGCATCCGTGGAGGACAGAGGACGATTTAGGGGCCCTGCTCTATTATTTCTCCTTATTCTCTTGGGACAGAACCTCTCTGAACCTGGAGCTCAATGGTCGTTTGTTGGTTGTGTCCGGTTAACCAGTGAGCCCCAGTGACTCACCTGTCTCTGCCTTAACGTCCTTCCTGAAGCCCCTCTTCCCTGTTCCAGAGTCACAGGTGCACATGACTAAGTCTGAGTTTTCCTTCCTTCCTTCCTCTCTCTCTCTCTCTCTCTCTCTCTCTCTCTCTCTCTCTCTCTCTCTCTCTCTCTCTCTCTCTCTCTCCTTCCCTCCCTCTCTCTCTCTATGGGTGATGGGGATCTGAACAGGGGTCCTTATGTTTGCAAGCATTCTTACCTACCGAGCCACGTCCTCAGATGAGGTGAACTTATGATTTATATGGAAGTCATGGTATGGGGGAAGATAGGTTTGAGTAGAAGACAGAATCTATATGTTAGAGGAGGAAGTTGGGTATAGGATGGACAGTCCCTGGGAGACAGAAAAGAAGTAGCCTGGGTGAGGGAGTGGGTGCTTCTGAATGTATCTTGTTCAAACCCAGGGGCCCTCTGGACATCTTGCTGCTCCAGGATGGTCTGGTGACCTGGGAAATGCCCCAGACCTCTGAGAGCAAGAACAGCCTCTGTTCCCCATCTCCCTCCGTGGACGCTCTCCCACGTGCCTCCATGTAGTAAGCCATTCATTGCCTGACAAACGCACGCGTGAATAGGCACTTGAGCACTTTTGAGGGAGTTATTATCGAACAGCACTGGGAGGGGCTGATTGACAGGTCTCAGAATTCCTAGAGACAGATGGTGGAACTCACATGTCAGTCTGTAGATCTGCTCCACGAAGAGCAGCTTTGTAGAGAAGTTGTGGGCACATCCCGGAGGGGTGCTCCTTCAGTTCCGGCACTTTTCCTCTCCTGCACAGCCCCACCCCCAGGTGAGCTGCAGGCAAAGCCAGCGTCCTCGTCCTCAGGAGCTTGGTGGCTCAGCTTCCTTAGGGGTTTTAGCCTCTAACATGCCCCGGCTCAAAATGCTCAGGCTCCTTTCTCACTTAGAAAGTAGCTTCCTACCTGCTTGGAGGTACTCCTTGGTTCCTCTGACTCAATAGGATCAGCAGGATGTGCATAGGAGTGTGTGTGTGTGTGTGTGTGTGTGTGTGTGTGTGTGTGTAGTATGGTGTGAGTGTGTGTGTATAGGGTGTGTGGTGTGGATGTGAATGTGTGTGTGGTGTGAGTGTGTATAAGGTATGGTGTGTGTGGTGTGGTGTGTGTGTGGTGTGAATGTGTATGTGGTGTGTGTATGAAGTGTGGTGTGGTGTGAATGTGTGTGTGTTTGTGCAACAAAGTTGCTATACACTGGAAATAGCTCATGTCCAGAATGTAAGTTATACACCTGATGGATGTGTTCTAACTCAGTGATACAGTGTATTGGGCAATACTGGTTCCCCTCCTCATGATCACGTGGCTTTCAGGGAGCTTCCAGCAGCTGACCAGAACTGTGGGAGAACACTTGATGCCACATTACAGCTAGTCCAGGAAGAAGTTTAAACTCAAAATTTAAAGTACGGTTTCTTCTGAACATATACTGTTTTTACATCATATTAAACTCAACAGATCAGCAGAGTAATGTGTTGTTAATCACAGACCGTCAGCCACATCAGTCCTCACAACCATCCTAGGACCTGCTACTCTTATTCCTCCCATAGAGAAACTGAGGCACAGAGAAGTTAAGCAATACCAAGGTGGAGGTCACTTCGCCATGACAAAGGAGTGGCCAGGATGTGTGCCCAGACACTGTGACTCCAAAGCCACAGTCACTCCCTCAAATTGGCTCTGCTTACCCACTTGGTGACAGGATGGTCTCCAAGGGTAAGCATCCCCTGGGGATTTGGCCCAGGACAGGTGACTTGGAGTTTATGACATAAATGAGGATAGTTCTTTCTGAATAAGGACAGAATCTAGTGTGATCACTCTCTGGAGACCGGCTCCCTGCCTGCTAGCACCACATCTGGGACTTCCATGACCTGTCATGGGTCAGAGTACTGTAACTTGGCATACTTTCCCTTGGGCTCGGGACCCCAAATGTGCGAAGTTAAGACACACGTGATAGGCTCTATAGACATATTTCAGTTTGTTTTCAGCTTCTGGATGATTGGCTTGGCTGTTTGTAGGGACTTCCTCCAGGGTCTATGGCAAACAAATGGCACACATTTGACAGGTCTGAAATGTCCTTTTCCTCCATTTCCTGAGCCTTGGAATTTATGTTTGTCAATAGGGACCTAACAAAGGACCAGCAGTCTCCTTAACACAGCCCAGGGTAGGTGGCTCAGGGACCAGTGGGACTTGGCAGGGACCACCGAGCCCCACACCAGGTGAACAAAGCCACCTGCTCCTCAGTTTGCCTGGAAAATTGCTGTGACTGCCAAAGCTATGCCAGAGTCAGCTCCTGGGGTGTGACCAGATCTGTCTGTGCTTCCTGCCTAGCCTGGCTGTGCCCTGGGAGGACACCAGCTAGGTGGGTGAAAGGACACCCAAAGAAGCCTTGCCCATGGTTGGCACCTGATCCACAAGATGAAAGGTCATTTGACCTGGACTCGTCACCTTGACTTTGTCAGGACATAACCTCAGGAGAGAGAGGACTCATGCTCTGCAAACAGCGGCACCTACAGGCCCAGAACTGAGTGTAGCTGTCTGAGATGAACTGCTAGCTTTTGGTGGTTCATGACTCTGCGGCCGGACTTAGTTCACAGGGAGGCGACATGCCACTAGGGTCTGGTGTCTTCCTCCACCATTCTGGGGTAAATGTTCTGCTTCCCTCCTTCCTGGGGTCTACTCTGATCAGGCTGGTACAGGGGGAGGCCCCAGAGGTAGGAGCCTGTTTCATCCTGTGAGTGCTAAGGAGTCTAAATGATTTTCCAGGGCTCCATTGGAACCTGTGGCTCATCACTAAGAACGTGCCGATCTTCCTTAACTAGGACATCGGTCATGAACGTGAGCACCTGAGCACCCCATTGGCCAGACACAGACCACTGTGTGTGAGAAGCGACTGTACCCGCTTCCACACCAGAGCTGAGGAGACAATGGGGAGACAGTTGCATCTGGCCGTGTCTCAAATGTCAAAAGCCTCCCTAGACTTTCCTAGCTCCGGGCCTCAGCTGCTTTAACTATACCTCAGATGTTGAATCGTACAGCTTAACAGCTAGCTTCTCAAAATATGTCTCTGGAGCCAGAGGCATTGTGGGAAATCAGTTAGAAATGTACATTCCTGCACGTGGTCCCGGGTCTGTTGAATTAGAAGCTCACTTTCGAAGCTTCTCTGGTAAATCCATGTACATGTCAAAGTGAGCCTTTGAATTGACCACTGTGAAACTTGGCTGCATGCTAGAATCCCCCGGGAGATTGTGTGTGTGTGTGTGTGTGTGTGTGTGTGCACACGCGCACACGCAGAGGTGCACACCACATATGTGGATGCCTATGTACATGTGTGTTCATGCATTTGGAAGCCAGCTGAAGACACTAGCCACCTCTTCTTTGAGACAAGGTCTCTCGCTGGCCTGGAACTCACCAAGCAGCCTAGGCTAGCCCAGCCAGCGGACCCCAGGCTAGCCCAGCCAGTGGACCCCAGGCTCTTACTTGCCTCTGCTTCCCCGGTGCTGGGGTCCCAACGTGCTCAGCTGTTCATGTGTCTCCTGAGGACCGGATTCAGGTCCTCACACTCGCACGGCAAGCAAGCATGCACCTTACAAATGGAGCCATCTCTCTATGCCTGATTTAGAGATTTTACAAAACAGCCAAACCAAGGGTGGAGGCTGGGGCCTGAGAGTCTGTTTTCACAAAGCTCCTCGCTGTGTCTAGCAGACAGTGTGGGTTTTCACAAAGCTCCTCGCTGTATCTAACAGGCAGTGTGGGTTGGCAACATCGGCCTAGAGGAGCCAATGGCATGCTCTGTTTGCCCCTCCTTAGACCCCCCCTCTGCCTTGCTCCAGTGTTCCCATGGCAACAGAAACAGCAGCTTCTTCCCCTCCTGTTTACTATTACCTCCCTTCACTCCTCTGATGGCCAGAGTGGTTTTCCCTTCTGCTCTGGGTGGAAGTGATGGGAGATTCCTTAAGAATGGGTTTGTTCAGCCCATCAATATTGTCCGGCTCTGGCCACCTCCCTGGAGTCTCCATCTTGGTCTCAGTTGAGGGCAGGAGTCTGTTCCAAGGAGACATTGGGAAGATATACCTAGAAGATGTGAGAACACGTGGAAAAGTCTAACTCATGCCTAGCTCAAAGCAGACCTGCTCTGAATTTAGTCAGTGCGCATGGCTGGTGCCCACCACCTGTTAAGAGCACCTGCTGACCTTACTCCCGAGCTGACCCGCTATACAGTGATGCCCAGGCCCCATCTGGGGCAGAGGTAGCAGTGAGGTCCTGTCAGAAGCAAAAACAAGCTTGTTAAGGACCAAAGGAAGGTTCCCGGCTCCTATTGTCTTTCTGAAGATAATGAGTAAGTTGGACAGATTAACATCTGTGTAGACAGACACTCGAGCCAGAAGGAACCAGGAACCCCTAGAGGGGTTCATGCCAGCTGCTAGCTGTGGGTCACGGAGAGGAGGACACAGAATGAGTTATAGGGAAGACTCTATGAAATGCATAGTCATCATCCTTTCATAGGGTTACGGTGGCGATTAGACAGGATCCCAGGCACCTGGGCAGGTGTTCTTCCTCTGCGCCTTCCCTCCGCCCACCACTGTACCGAGGGCATGCTTTCCTGGAAAATAACTCAAAGGCCATGACAAAGCCACAGACATGTCTCTGCTGGAACGAGTCCCTTCCTGCCAGGCCCTGGATCCCAAATCCTCTCTTCAGTATTTCTCTGCTTTTCAGTGCCCCTGGCTACTCCCACAGGCCATCAGCTGGGCTTATGAGTAATAAGAAACACCCATTCTCTAGTGTCCTGAGCGAGCATGGGCCGGTGCCCCAGTTCCTGCCAAGATTGTGCGTTAATCAGCAAACTACCCAGCATGTATGAGGATAAGGATTCGGGCCTGATGTGCTTCAGGGGCAAAGTGTAGAATGAATGGCTCAGACGGCACACCTCAGAGTCAGGCTGAGTAAGAGTCCAAATTCTTCATCCCATGTAGGCCATCTTGGGCAACAACCCCCTCTAAGCCTTAGCATCTGTCTGAAAACTTCAGTGAGGAGCCTTTGGTGCTCTGCCCTCAGGCACTAACACATGTCTCTTTGCACCCATCCACAGCCCTACGGGGTAGCTCATATTATCACATTCTCTTTTGATTAGGAAACAAACATAGAAATTAAATCATTTGTCTCAGGTCTCCCGACAGGGCAGAGCTGAGAGGGACAGGATATTAAAGGTCAAGATAAACAAAACGAATGCCTCTGGGCATTCTCAGCTCAGCTTCTGAGGGTGGGACTTCCTTACAGAGATTTAGAGCTGGAAGTCCAATATTCCAAAGTACACACAGGGTTCTGGAACCTTCCATGAATTTCACCTTGCAGAAGAGGCCTACAGGATACATAGAGGAGTTTATCAGATCTACAAAGTCTGCAGGGCTTTATTATACCGACTTCTGCTGTGCCTACCTTCCTTCCTTCTTCACCCACTTAGCCATAGTACTGTCCCCTCTGTCTGGAACTTTCTCCAGCCAGCACATTAAAAGGAAGGAGCAGATGAGAAGGAACTTTGTGAATCTCAGGACAGGGAGGCTTCTGGCTACCAGGCCTGAAATGGGCTTGCTCTGGTACCTGAGGTGATGTTGGCTTGCTTGTTTGTTTTGTCGAAGGCTTTCTTTAGGAGAACACTATTTCACCAGGGCGCCAATGGATGAAGAAAAGTGTGTTTTACGGACTCATCAGAAGAGGACCTGCCTCACAAGCCTGAGGCCCTGAGTTTGGATTGCCAGCATCCGTGTAGAAAGCTGGGTACTGAGGCATGGTACTATCTTCATAGTGTCCATGAAAAGGTGGAGACAGGAGGATTCAGAGGACTTACCATCCACCTGTCCATGGAATCAGTGAACTCCAGGTTCAATGAGACACCCTGCTCAAAGTATAAGGTAGAGCATGATTGAAGATCTGTAATGCTAATATCTGGCCTCTACATTTGGGTGCATAGTCACATGTATACATACACACACACACACACACACACACACACACACACACACACACACACATGAAAAGTGTTTTAAAAGCCAACAACAAAAGCAAATGTCAAACCCATTCTTGACTACATCCTGGCCTTGGTCTTAAAATAGCTTTGAGTCCGTGCAGATAGTACGTGTACATGGTCAGGATTTCCTGAGGCTCCGCCTCTCCTTTTCCTCTGCTTCTGAGCTTGTCTCTCACCCCTGCCCCCATTCCCACATCTGTGGGAATGTTCTGGAAAGTAGCCACCCTTGGGATCCAGCTAGACACAAGTTCACATTCCAGCTGAGCCACGAGCTTTCTGGGCAGATAGCAGGCTGTTACCCCAGCATCAGGACATGTGAAAGGCCCCCGATAAGGTGACTGGGTGATAAGCAGAGATGCAGGTGCGCTCTCCCCAAAGCCAACATCTGGAGGACCTGAGTCCCTTTGTTTCTCCACAGCCTTTACCTCAGGCATCATCACCGCAGCTTAGAGATCTCCCTGCGAGTTGGACAAGCCCCGTCTCTCTAGAGTATTTGTGTCTACCTACCTAATAAATGCTGGCTGGACCATGGTCTCAGCTGGTAACATTTGTCCAGAAACAGTAGCTCAGAGATATTTTGGGACAGCTAGAGCCCAACATCTGTCCCTAGGCCAGAAACACCCGAGTGCACACTCAAACCATGAGCTGGCTCAGTGTGCTCTGAGATATACTTAGCTCCCAGTGTGACCTCCCAACGTGGACTAATGGTAGCCACCGGGGCAACGGCGGTCAAGCCCATGAAAGAAGTCTTTTGCCTTGAACTTAAGTCATGCTATTGCCCAGTTGACTGGTTAGCCAATCTGTGTGTCTACTACTTCTCCTGTCCTCCAGCAAGCAGAAGCCAAAGGAAGAGGGCATCCTGGGGCTACGTGCAGAACATGCAGTCTCTCTTTCTCTCTCCTGCCCCTGGAGAGGGTGCAGGGTTGCACCAGGGTCCAGAGATCAGGATTCCACTCTACTCAGCTCATGATTCACATTTAGCCCCGTGCAAGTCATTCTCCAAGCTGCATGCTGGCTGAAAGGCACTAATGGCGTCTGGCCTCTCCAGGCCCTTGAGGATAGCTCTGAGGAGTAAAGAGGGGTGAGCATGCAGTTGGTGAACCTCCAGTTTCGTGCCTGGACAGTGCTGCTGACTGTTTCACAAACCCCATGAGAAAGACAAAGGTCAGAGTTATGTGCATATGAGGATTAAAACCCACGTAGCTGGAGACACCTCTCCCAGCATGGGGCTGAGTCCTAGTCCTGCTCACTGCCCTTCCCCCACACCCATGGGACACACTAACAGTGTATGCAGGCGGGAGGGGTCGTATGCTCTAGAAGCAGGCCATACGCCTAGGGCTAATGGCAGGGCAAGTCAGGGGCACAGATCTTGCTGGACCGTTTGAAAGCTCCCAATAGTCTCCCGGCCCTAGGATGGTTAGACTTGATTTATTATGTAACCTAGTCCTGTATCTTCCCTGGCACCTGGTCTACCGCACTGGGAGTGCAGGGGTGGGGGAGGAGCAGATGGCTGCTGGCTGTGGCCTTTCCTCCAGGAGCCAACTGGGAGCAGCTCATTTCCTGCACCACTCCGACTTTTCTGGCTGAAAATTGAGAGCTTCCTCAGTCAAAAGTCTGGAAAATGTCAGTCTGATCTCTAATAATGAGGACAAAGCAAGCTCTCTCTCTCTCTCTCTCTCTCTCTCTGTATGTGTGTGTATGTGTGTGTGTGTGTGTATTTAATTCTGCTTGCTAGATAATAATACATATGGTCAAAAAAAGTGGTCATTCCTTGCACCCTCTGACTGGTTCTACACACACACACACACACACACACACACACACACACACACACACACAGAGAGAGAGCGAGAGAGAGAGAGAGAGAAAGGGAGAGAGATACACAGAGATACACACACAGACATACATATATACTTACACACAGATATGCACACATGCCCACAGTCATACACAAATACACACACTCACAGACACACAGACATACAGAGACACACACAGAGACATACACATACGTAGACACACACACACACACAACTTTCTCTCATGTTCCCCCTACAATGAAGAGCGACCTGTATTAGTTTCCATCTTGCCTTCTGCTATTTATGTAGATTCAAACATGTACTCTGTTTTGCCCCCTCCCTCAGATACACAAAGGTTGAGCATGGTGTTCCTCATGTGTCCTCAGGAGTCTGGGAAGAGGCTACTGGCAGCTGAAGCAGGACAACCAAGGGCGTGAAGGGATTGTTAGCCAGGAAGAGGGGAGGAGCAATTACTGAGTGAGGATCACAGGGAGCAGAAAGGAGGAGGACTGAGGACCTGCTGCTGCACTGGAGAGGGGCCAGGGAGCCCACCAGCCCTGGCTGTCTTCTAGCCCTCAGGCTCTGAAGCACAGGCCCTACTGCAATGACCTGCCAGAAGTCCCAGGATAAGGAGGCCTGTGGACCCTACAGGTCAGCTGAACGGACCTAGAACATTTTATAGCCATGGTGGAGATCCAGGCAGAGAGGCCTCCCAATACACAAAATAAGAACAACCACAGCCAGACGACCACGTGACCCAGCCAGACGGCCACATGACCCAGCCAGACAACCATGTGATCCAGCCAGACAACCATGTGACCCAGCCAGACGACCATGTGAGCCAACCAGTCGACCATGCGACCCAGCCAGACGACCACGTGACCCAGTCAGACAACCACGTGACCCAGCCAGACGACCATGTGACCCAGCTAGACAACCATGTGACCCAGCCAGATGACCATGTGACCCAACCAGTCAACCATGCGACCCAGCCAGACGACCATGTGACCCAGCCTGACGACCATGTGACCCAGCCAGTCGACTATGCGACCCAGCCAGACGACCATGTGACCCAGCCAGACGACCATGTGACCCAGCCAGACGACCATGTGACCCAGCCAGTCAACCATGCGACCCAGCCAGATGACCATGTGACCCAGCCAGACGACCATGTGACCCAGCCAGTTGACCACGTGACCCAGCCAGACATCCACGTGACCCAGCCAGACATCCATGTGACCCAGCCAGACGACCATGTGACCCAGTCAGACGACCATGTGACCCAGCCAAACCACCCCAGGTGCAGACCCACAGAAATTCAAGTCAGCATCCAGCAGAGAACCTGCAGGTTGGCCAGCCTGGATGGCCGTCAACAGATGGACCGATGAAGAAGGCGCAGGTCATGAAACTAGAAAGGGGACCATGGAAATGGAGAGGGAAAAGGGAGGGTAATGAAAGGTGTCTGACTTACTGGGATGCAGGCACCAGAAGGAGAGCTGCTGAGAGGGAGACGGAGAGAGAGGGCTGAGGGGAAGGTTAACAAAGGCAAAGCCCACTGACGTGTACACATGGAATAGTCATATCAAAACCTTCCTTTACTGACTTAAAAATTAAGGCATAAGGTAATAAAGTAGAGGGAGATGTGGACGGCTGGCAGGGTGGAGGGGACTCCATGCTACATGCAGAGGCTCCTCCTCCACACACAGGTGCCTGTGCTGGACATTTTTTTATGTCACCGACACTGTGGGGTTTGCCACTGTTCATGTTCTTCCAGATTCCCCCGCCTTCCCCAGCACCACGGCTAAACTCGAGTCATGACTTGGGCCTGCTGTGTAAAATGTCCCCAGCCTGGTGACTTCCCTTCAAAATCTGCATGTACATCTCAAACCCTTTGTACATCCCGCCGGCACTCAGGAGCCCTTCAGACCCTGACTGCTAGGAGCGTCACATTTGATTCCCTGACTCTGATTCTGTCTCTCGTTTCTCCCTCCCCTCATCCTGCCTAGATCCTGAGTGCCTTGTGCTCTGCCATGTTTCTCCTCAGGCTCTACCTTGATCTCTATAGATGTGCTTCCCCAGCCCCACGCCATGCCTCTGCCTTTCTCAGTGGGTGAAATGGTCTATCCTTGGGTGTGGAGACAGCTGAGGGATGTGTCGGCAGACCTCTCTGGTGACTGACTACCTGCTCAGGGCGCACATGCTAGCTCACGCCTGCATTGTGCCATCTGGCCTCTCTTTCCGTTGCCTCTGCGCGGCAGTCCTGCTGGTGGGATTCCCTCTGTGGTACTCGAACCCTCGACCCTGCGGCATGCCGCTTCTGTTGTATTTGTCAGTCTGCTCTGCTCTGTCCTGGCCTCCTATTCCCCAGGAATTCCTTAATCAACACAGCGACCTTACACCTAACTGTCTGTAATCGCAACACTGTTCTTTTATTATTTCTGTGTCCATTTTATTGCTTGAGTGGGATTTGGGGACGAAAGGACTGTGTCCTTAACCACACTCAGCTATGACACGTGTATTCTGCAATTACAGTTACTTCATGAGAATAAGCTGCCAAGTGTGGGGCGGTTGGATCAAGAATGAGGAAAGTTTCTGAAACTGTTGATATGTTTGCCAGCTGGTCACCAGACTGAGAAGTAGATGAAAGGGAAAATATCAGGCGTGAGCTGTTGCAAGGTCTTTTACTTCAGCTGTATGGCCTGGTGAAGAGACCTTTCTGGGGCTGGAGACATGGCACAGGGACTCTGGTCTGACCTTCAGACTCCACATAAAGGTGCCAGGCATGGAGACATTCACTCACAATCCCAGCCATGGAGTAGCAGAGATGTGAAGATCCTGGGCTCATTGACCAGCCAGCCTTGTCTAGTAAGTGACGTCAAGTTAATGAGAGACCCTGTCTCAAAGGAGGTGGACAAAGTACCTAAGGATGACACTGAGGCCCCCACATGCATGCCTGTACTTGTGTACAGAGACATTTACATTTTTAAGGAGATTGTTCTGAACCTTAATCTTGTTAGTGAGCCTGGAATGGTGTTTCGAGGCAGAATCAACATGAACGGATGACGGTGTATGTAGAGGAGCACTTTCCCAAGTCCAGCCTTTAAGAAGGGCTTGCTGACCACTGTCAGCAACATACCAGGTAGGTGGCTTTTCTGCACCAAAGAACTACGGACTCAACCAAGTGCTTGGACAGCATTCCTCTCCTTGGTCACTGTCATTTCACACTCCTGGGTAAACCACTGCCTGCCTCAGCATCTCCTGCTCCAAAGACAGAAACCTTCCTGATGCATCCCTGTGGTGATTCTCTTGGAGATGCTTGAGTAGAAACCCCTGCAGAGACCTGGGGCTGACTGAGTAGAGATCCCTGCACAGACCTGGGGCTGACTGAGTAGAGATCCCTGCACAGACCTGGGGCTGACTGAGTAGAGATCCCTGCACAGACCTGGGGCTGACTGAGTAGAGATCCCTGCACAGACCTGGGGCTGACTGAGTAGAGATCCCTGCACAGACCTGGGGCTGACTGAGTAGAGATCCCTGCACAGACCTGGGGCTGACTGAGTAGAGATCCCTGCACAGACCTGGGGCTGACTGAGTAGAGATCCCTGCACAGACCTGGGGCTGACTGAGTAGAGATCCCTGCACAGACCTGGGGCTGCTTTGATTGGAACAATCAGTCCTGAGTCCCTACCTGAAGCCCAGACTGAGCAGAGACAAGATGTGTTCCTCCTTCTGAGCCCCAGCAGATGTAAGCCCCCATGGAAAAGACAGGAAAACAGCTTGCACTCTAGGGCCGGGGTGGCTCAGTGGCAAGTACAGAATGCCCGGGGTTCGTTCCTCAGCCCACCCCACCAACAAAGCGAGACGCCTGGTCCTTGTTCTACACCAGAGCCCAGAAATTTAATTTCTTCCTCAGCTGGGACAAAGGTTCTAATGGCTTCTTTTTTCCTGTTTGACTCATTCATCAGAAATCCCCAGCAAAGCGACTCCAGAGAGGCAGGCTGTACCCTGGCTGGCTTCCTGTGCTTCCAGCTGAGAGGAAGGCCAGGGATGGTGTTCACTAGCAGGCTCCAACGCCGTTGGCTCGGAGTGCAGTGGCCTGGTGGTGTCAGGAAACATACGAGAGAAGATTTTTTTTTTAAAGTCAGTTCAATGGCAGATTCAAAAGTGCGCACTTCCAGAATAAAGGCAAGCCAAGCAATGGTCGGCCAGGGATCAACGGTCACTGAGTTAGGGTTTGGAGATAAACAAGACTAAGTCAGGTGTGAGTGAGGAGAGTCGTAACCATGACCAAAAGGCAGG